>QLOK01002817.1:0-43101 GCA_003313805.1 Tricholoma flavovirens
GAAACAGAGTGTTGGAGATTAGGTTGATCACTGGAGAGCATGCTGGAGAGAAGGTGTTTATTCCACATATGCGACTCCAGCCCATTGAAGGACAACTGCCATTTAATCTGTCTCAACTCCAGTTTCCACTTTGACTCTGCTTTTCCATGTCCATCAACAAATCTCAAGGGCAGTCAGTTTGGCATGTGGGATTGGATTGCAGGAGTCCAGTGTTTACACATGGCCAGTTCTATGTGGCAGTATCAAGGGTTTGGTCAGTCCACAACATCAAAGCTATCTGGCCAAACACAAGTGAGGTGGCTCAAACAAAAATATTGTATATAATGACTTGATGTATATAGGCATAACTTAATGTAGTCGTGGGGGTCAATCAGGGGGTGCCCACCATTGTCATCAATAGTAAAATCACTATCTAAGATTTTTGTTAGTCACGAGGAAATGAAATGAGAAAAGAAGAAAAAAACTCACCTTTTTTTGTGTTTTGCCCCATTGCCATCCTCTTACTGGTTGCTGCCCTGCATTGTTGTCCTTCATCCCCCCTGCGGCCCTGTCCCTGTTTCCACCCTGAGAACATTCATTTGCAGCAGGGTGCTGTGGTGGTGGTGGTTCATCGTTCATCTTCATTGTTCTCCTCCCTTTGTCCCTTGGGTCCTGGCTCCCATTCATTATTCATTCCCCTTTCCATTGCTCATTGTTGGCTCCTAGCACCTGCAATCCACCCAACGAGCAGTGGCTCACAGGGCTAGGATGGGTGACAAGTGCTGGCCATTCATCGTCGTTGCTCCAGTATAACTCATCCACCCTGTGAGCAGGGGCTCACAGCGGTGGGTTCTCCTGGTCCCTTGATGATGCTGGTCTGATGCTGGTAGTGTGTTCAAACAGTGTGACGTGGCCTGATTATGCTGAGCTTGAATTTCCATTTTCAGGATATGCCGAGAGGGACTTGGAAGAAATTTCGAAGACAAGTCGAGGAGTCCTTAAGGTCTTAAGGCCTCATAACCTCCTTATGGCCTTAATTTTCTTACATGTTGCTTATACTGTTTATTTGATTATATGTCCTTAACACTCCTCAATTTTAAGGGAAAAAATGAACTTATTTTCCTTAACTGCCCTTATTTTCCTCAATTGGGCTTCAAGCCAAATAAGTAAAATAAGTTGATCCTTGATTTTGCTGATGATATCATTTCACACTCATTCTAACACTGTTTTCCTGTTGTTTGACATGTCAGAAGAGATGAGATGCTTCCATTCATCCATATTTATTCACAACAGCAACATCTTGTTCTAGTGGGGCATGGAGTAGACACTGGATATCTCGGTGAGCTCTTCATTGTTTTCCATGATCTTATGCTTAATCTAACACTAATTTCATGTCATTTGAATGTTCTGAAGCCAACAGGCTTCCATTTGTCTATTCATTTGTGACAGCAACATCTTGTTTCAGAGGGGGGACGGGGTAGACACTTGATATCACAGTGAATTGCTCATTTTTTTCCATGATCTTGTGCTTAATCTAACACTAATTTCATGTTGTTTGAAGGTTCCGAAGAGACAACAGGCTTCCGTTTGTCCATTCCCTCACAACAGCAACATTTCTTTTCAGAGGGGGTATAGGGTAGACACTTGATATATCGGTGGGTTCTTCATTTTCCATGATCTTGTGCTTAATCTAGCACTAATTTCATGTCATTTGAAGGTTATGAAGATATGACAGACTTCCATTTATCCATTCATTCACAGCAGCATTTGCAGATGAAAGCAAAGCTGAGACAGAGGTCCTCGCAGCCCTTGCAGCTGAGAAGCACACTTGGAAGATGGCAGAGCATGTGCAACAGATGGCCAAGTTTGAAATCAAGAAGCAGTGGATAAATCTAGTGGCAAATGACAAGTGGCTGCAAGCTGAGGACCATCAGATCATTGTTCAGCATCAACAAGAGTGCAAGAAGGAAGCACATGATATGCAAATGCTCTGTCTCCACCTGCAGTATCAAGGGGCTGGCACATAGGTAAGCTACACTGTATCGAATGATATGACCTATCGAACACTCTCATAGTGTATATGTAGTAGTACCTACCTATAGTAAATGATGAATGCACCATTACAATGCTTCCTGTACCACAGTAGCCATGCATTAAGAATGTAATATAGACATCAGAAACTTATGAAATGAACAGGCATCAGCATCGGCATCGGCATCGGCACGGCACGGCAGGTTGGAATAAGTGCATTGGCATTGGAAAACAAGAGGTATGGACAATATTTATTGGTTAGATCCAGACATACAATGTATTCATATTAGCTAAAAGAGAAATGTCATCCTATCCTAGCTACACATATAAAAGAGCTAAGAATCAGCAGGGGGATTAGCCATGGTGTCATTGGCACTCTCATGGGATGATGGTATAACTGGAATTTTTGATAACCTGCTTTTGAATGTTTTCAGATTAGATGTTATCCCTTCCTTCAAAGGAGCATATGTCTTTAATGTCATATCTTGTTGTTCCATCTTCTCAACCTTGGCCATGTAGAGACAATGACTGGCATCCTTGTACAATGTGCCAAGCCCGGTTTTCAGGGCCTTCACTTCAGCATGGCAGGTCAACAACTCCCTATCTGTTAACTTCTGCAACAGGATGAACTAATACAGCCACACAAATCAGGATAATTACACATACTGGATCAGCAGGTAGCGAGAACTGATTTCGGGACACAAGGTAGCCTGGTTCATCAGTCATATTTCCAGACTGCAAATTGATGATGAGTGAGAGCACCAGGAAGAAGACACGGCAATGGCCAAGGAATCGGCACCGGCCAGAGGTATGGCACTGGCCAGGGGCACAGCATCAGCCCAAGACATTGTCGGCCAGGGGCATGGCATCGGCCCAAGACATTGTCACTTTCAAATGAAGGATGGCTTACCCCCCCATATGCATCGTGCACATTGAGCCCAACTTTCTTGCGATAGGCCTCCATTGCCTGATGGGTGGCTGGAATCATAAAATGCAGCACTAGATAGTGCTGTCCATCATCACTTCGGATGGCTACATACCCATCAAGAATATCAGCTTGGATTTCCTGCTGATTGCTCATTGTCGATGGATGGATGCATAAGAGATTTTAAAATTTTATCTTATGTCTTATGTTTAATCAGTACTAAGATCGGATTGGACATACACGACCAAATAATTTGATCAAACACATGATAGTTGTTGATCTTTATCGATTCATTTGTTCTTATCAACACCCATCTGCCCCAACCCCATAGCTGTGCTGACTCATCATGAACGTTACACCAAAACAGGTACTCAGCCAAATCAGCGACATTGAGATTGCAGTGAGGAATGGCCTTCATGAAGGAAACATCAAGGCCATGATGAAGGAACAAAAAAGCGCACTAGTAAGTGATCGGCATGGTTTCAGGACACATACAACACTCACATACTGTAGAAACAATTATTCACTTGGCAAATGGAAGTTCTCACAGAAGATGTACAAAAAGTCTTTCTTGCTGAAATGTTCTTATGGGCATTCATTGTGGCATGGGCAAAGTCAGAGAAGATGGGGGATCAGGATTTTATTGAAGGACAACTGCATGCGATGAAGAGCTTTGATGAGAAACATGGGGTCATGGCAATGGCAGCAAAGGTAAGATCGCCAAAGGTGCAAGATAAGGCGAGAATGGCAGTCTCATTGGGAACGGCAAAGGTTTTACTATCGAAATTTCAATTGTCAATGGCACTGGCATCGGGAGAGACATCGAGGAATTATTGGCATTGGCACCAGCACCGGCACCGATAATCGCTCCACGACTTGTAGCAGTTAGGCCATTAATTGACCCTTCCTTAACAAAACACCAATCAAAACCTTCAGGATCGCAACCACCACCCCAAGCCCCTCAACCATCGGCACCGATAATCACAACCATCACACCATCATGTGGTGGGCGGGTCCAAGATATGGCTGAGAGCAGTGGTGGTGGTTCTGATGAGGATTTTGAGGAGGAAGGGGAAATGGAGGTGACAGACAGCAATGCAGATGCTGGTGCAGATGTTAAGAGGAAAAGTACAACCACGACAGGGCTCGAGTACACCAGCAGGGCAGTCGGCAATCTGTACCTTGCCCATGATGCATCCGCCTTGGGCATGATTGCTATGAGCAGGTCAATGGCAAAACAGTGTACTATCAAAGCTCGCTGTGACACATGGGATGCTGGTCGAGTGGTCAAAGTAAAGAAAGGAAAGGCAGCAGTGAGAAGAAAAGTAAAGAAGGTGGAGTCATACAGTGGAGAAGAACAATCCCCAAGGCGCTTCTCATGAAAAGAAAAAGGAAAATATAAGGGTGAGTTTTCATTATTATTATTCATAAAATACCATATACCTCTATATCTACAGCCGTTCATAGCGATATTGATATTGACATGGCCGATCCCGACATTGGCCCCGATGCCGCTCCTGCTCCCACTCCCCATGCTGTTGCCATGACAGACAATGCTTATGCCTCCCTTGAAGCTCATCTAGACAGAACAGAGCAAGACATGTATGAGCAAGCAAGATGGGTGGAAGAGATGATTATGGGACCCATGACCCAGATACAGGAGATGTGGGATGCAATCCACACACTTTCCAGTAGGATGGACAACCTCGAAGCATACCTTGGCTTACAGTGTGGCGCACAGCCCATTGTCCTGTACAATGGTCATGGGTACAAGGAGGTACATTGTCTTTGTGAGGGTCAAGGCAGGGGACAAGATACAGACATGAGCAGTGTGATGGAGGCCAATGAAAGGATTCCCAACAGGAGTACAAATCCCGATTCTGAGGTCCCAACAGATGATCCTCTGGAGAACATTGAGGAGAACCAGATGGTCATGGCCGATGCAGGATTACCAAGTGAGCCTGCCCTGACCGATGCCATGGCCGGTGCTGTGGCCGATGCCAACCCAGTCGAGGGGGTTGTCACTGCCATTGCAGAATTGGTCGAGGCCATGGCCGACATCCCAATTGGTGGTAAAGCTGTTAATGAATATGCAGGTGGTGATGATCTGATTCATGAAGTCAAGGGCAGTGCCATCCCCAAAGCACAGAGGGTGGAACCTGGATTGGCTGAGCAGGTTGAGGCTGAGGAGTCCTTCCCTGTAAGTCCTCAAATTCATGTAGTTCCTGCCACACCACAAGACTCTCAAGAGGCTGTTCTTCCCCCATTGATGGCACCCCCCCTTCCTGCACTCCTGAATATACCATCCGGAGCCGGTGCCAATGCCATGTCCACGGCTACCGATGCAGCATCAGCACCTGCCACCCCTCTGTCTCCAATAACACAGCAGCCAGGCTCTCCCCCTCCAGGTGCACAGTTACACCGTTCGACATGCCTATTGTCACCTACTCCATCAGGTGCTCCATCTGGGTCTTGTTCAAGAGTACCACCCTGAGCCCAAAGAAAAGATTGGGAACTTCAGAGGACAGAGCTGCAATGAAATGAGGTAGAAAAGACTGAGTTGGACTTTTTTTTGTTTTAATAGACTTGTATTTCATATTTCTACAGCAAATATTACTATTGTCGGTCCTTGTTTTACTGAGACACATGTATTAAATTTATGGCACAAAATTTACTCTTTTTACTCTCTGTCTTCTCCCAATGACCTGGGTAGAGACAGCTTCTTGCTGAGCTAGGTCATCAGCTGTCCTGCAAGCACGTCGGGCCGACATCTGTCCCTGATTTTTGATTTGAGATGATGGAGGGGTTATCTGTTGAAATATCTTCTTTGTAGATGGGGTCTGGCAATCATCAAATGATGCCCCCACTGCCGATTGTATGTTGACCGATTGCACAATTACTGATGCTATGTCTGCCGATTGCAGTGCTGCCGATTCTTCTTCTTGCGATTGTATGTCTCTTGATGATACTGTTGCTGATGTTACATCAGTCAATCCAACCTCTCCCGGTCTTATGTATCCTGATCCTGATACTGCTGATCCTGCCACTGCCGATACGACTGCTGCCGATCTGACTGTTGCCGATCCTACCATTGCCGATCCTGCTACTGCCAATCCTGCTGCTGGCACTCCTACCGCTGTTGATCCAACCTTTCCAGATCCTGATGCCATTCCAAAACGTAATGCATCTAATGCCTTTGCCCTTGCCCTTGCAATAGGATCCTCTGTTCGAGTTTGCCTGGATAATTGGCAAGGTTTAGGACATTGCAATCTTTCTTGTGTTGACGTGGTGTTGCCATCCAATAGTGATGGATCAATTGTGCATGGGGAATCATTCACAATGTTATTTAAAGGTGATATGGGTGTGATGGACCTCTTGTAAATTTGTCGAGGAATGACATACTCTGGTTCACCATCACCTGGACCATTGATTGGCTGTGGTCGAGTCACACCAGCTGTGCAGTCTGTCCATTGTCATTTGATTGACTCGCACATAGTTCAACTGAGCTGTATCTGTGATTTGCAAGGAATCGGGGGGTTCGGAGATGGGTGCCTGTTCTGATTGTTGGCTCTTTTGTTTTTGCTTGTGTTTTGCTTTCCCCCTTTTTCTGCCTCCTGATTGACCTTGGCCCTCGGTATTGGCATTGGCATTGGCATCAACACATGGACCAGCACCAGTGATGCAGTCGGCATCAGGTATTGCATCAGCATTCCGTTGTCCACTGCATTTGGAAACATGTCAGGAAGGTGGAGGATAATTCAAATCATCAGGATAGTGTGTAGGAGACACACTCCCATCACTGGCTTTGATTGCTTTGAACCTGAAAGCTCTCTCAGGACCCTGTGCTGTCTGCCGCTGAAGGACATGGTCAAAGAAGTCCTCTATGGCACTCTTGTGCATGTTGCGTGGGTCTCTGAATTTGAACCTGGCTGGGAGATATTCAGGACTTATAAATACAGAGTTCCGATCGGCAATTGCCTTGAATGGGATATGGCGACTATGACCACCATTTGCAAGTTCTACATGAGATAATTAATTGGTTTGTGGAATAAGAAGTCAACATACTGTAATGCTGCCCAACAAACAGCATAAACCATTCTTCCAGTTCTTTTTTCTTGGATTGTGATCCTTTCCATGGTGCGGGAAGGATTGGGAATCCATCATTAGTCAATTGTAATCGGGTTAGTGTTGTGTTATGTTGCAATACCATCCCTGAAGTAAGGTCTGATGTGCGCAAAGCTTTGACATAACTCATAAAGTTTCTCTTCAGCTCAGTGATTTGATCACAGTATGTATCCAGAAAGAATCGTGCAGGGGTTGCCATCAGAGAGGCGACATTTTCATGACTGCAGTCAGCATCGGGATCGGAATTGGCATGGGATCGGCATCAAATGATTTGGGCACTCACGTGTCAACAACCATCAAACCATTAGGTGCAAGATAGGCTGTAAATGTCACAGACAGAACCCCCATTTCAAGCCACTGTTGCTGAATATGCTTGATAGCTGGCATTCGCATCTCGAACCATCTGGGTGTACTTGTGGTGGCTTCTTCAATACCTAACATGTTTGCGATCTCTCGGAAAACTCGGTCCTGATATAAGTTCCAAATGGCCTCTGATCGCTTCACCTTGAAGTTGTTTGACTTCTGCAAGCAGCTTTTGGTCATTCACCAGTTGTTGGACAGCCAAGTTGTTAGTTCCTGGGAATGTGATCAATAATATAACCTTGAAATGCTTCGGAGTTTACCTTGGCACAATTGTGACTATCCTCCTCATCCACTGGTACCCTGTCAATTGACACCCAGTAATTGAATATCGCAGGGAGAATGTCACACTTGAGTATTTGCAATCAGTTGGCTTTTGATTCCTGTGATCGGAATGCAACTTTATAAGGCTCGAGGATCTTCCGCTCTTCAACCATATATCTGCAATCCTTCCGGTACTGTCTCAACCGAGGGTTCTCTGATGGCTCAGGTGGCATTGGAGGGGATTGATGTGGAAGAAAGATTCGACCTTGTGATTGGCATAAGATATCATCAAACATATCCATCAGCATGAGCAATACATGAGGATCACATGAGGATCAACACGAGGTCAATAAGACAATAACCCATCAATCCATGTCCATGTCGTTGATTCACCTCAAATCATCATGAGCCTAACAAGACCTCCTTAAAAGCGAAAGAGAGGATCAAAGAAGAATGCCCCCCTGCATGAGGATGATGATGATGCAGTCGATACTGTTACACATAGAAGTTAAGGTCAACACGAAACAAGGAACAAAAACAAAGTGTATCAAGGTCCCCCTGACTGTGGTGATGGAAGAGCAGGGTACTCATTCTGGTATACATGATAATCCTGATCTTGCTCCTGATTGGGATATGCGAGAACCTTGGGTGGCCGAAGAGCCAAGTTGGCCACACATCAGCACGGTCAGTTTCTGCACTGATTGACATACCAAGGCTCATATACAAATAGAGACAGCGAGACTATGTATTGGAGTTTGTGGGGCAAGTGGATGAATTACTTCAAGCATCCCTATCTCAGCAGGCATGGTCAGTCAACAAACGAGTTTGCAACCACTGTACATTCAACAAACAGGCAATTTGGAGAACGCATATTTGTGGCCGATGGCAATTTCAAAGCCAATCATGTTCAGCAGAAAAACTCGGATAATGATATATGGCTTTGGGATGGAGGGGGGATGGCCCCAAATCAGGCTGAATACAAATGGTTCCTGCAGGAGGCCATAGAACTATCAATGGTAAGTACCCTTCCATGCCGGTGGCCAATGCCAATCTGATCTTTACCTGGGTCTCCAGAAGGCTCCATGAGAAAATAAATTCCTAGCTACTGTGAATGCTTTTCTGGCATCAAAGGCGTGTGATCGGACTGTAGTAGCAGCCATTGCATGTGCACAGCATGGCTGTTATGTACCCAATGCATTGGTGGACTTGTTTCATGGAGAACAGCAAAAGAATATCGACTTTGCTTTTCTTCAAGCACTGAAAACCACCAGGGTTGACCCTGACCAGGGTGTAATGCTCATTTACGACATTGTCTGCCAGTACATCATCCACATTTTGGAACGTATTGGTGTCCATCTTCCACCCAGCTTGACTATTGACCAGGCCATTGGGCTTTGCATGTTCATGGCCACAAGGATGAATGTTTTTTTTGCTATGCTCCATCCTTCATTCCAGGGTCCAGCATTGTAGCAGGAGAAATACTTGAATCTTTGTGGTCATTGCTGAATTCCATTTCCCCAACAATTAGAACAGCGACCTTGCCACATCAGGCAGAAATGCTTGATGATCATCCTACAGATTCAAATCACAAAAAAATGCTCAGCATGACAGTTAAACTGTGCTCAAAATCTTGAGAAGCGCTAGAGGTTTCCACATGACTCGGCCAGCACCATGCCGAACTTATGGCAGCATTCGACCAGCAAGCAATCAAAAGATGGGAGGAAGAAGTCAACTTCACAGAATCGCTAAGGCTAACAAATGGATATGTATGGCACACAGGGATCAGGATCGGGATCATCAGGACTGGGAATGGCCTCGGCCTCTACTACTGCATCGGCATCCCCATTGATTCAATCTGCGGTTGAAGAGTGGATTGATTTTGCTATCGTTTTTGAACAAATGCAGTAAGTTGGACTCAGACCCATATCAAATACCACCATTGAAGTTTACCAGGATTGAATTACAAGACAAAGCCCGTCGACTAGGAAAATCACCACATGTTTCCAATACGCAAATAGTTGAACGGGGAAGAGAAGCACTCACATCTCACATGGTAACCTTAACACATTTACAAAACACTGCCAATGTTGCAAGTCATGAGATTGCTCCCTCATGCATCACACATGGCAACGAACACGAATTTGATTCTGATAACGATCTAGACCCAGCTGAAGATGACACCCTAGCGGCATTGGGCCCTTCAAACCATCTGGCCAACACACATGCTATTCCAGTTGAATCAACAAGTATACCTACCATGTAATGGTAATATCGCTGATATGGAGATTAACCTCTGGAAGAACCAGGCAAGCCGACTGCTGCATCAGCTGTGGGAGCTCATTGCCGACAAATCATTTCAATATTCACACATCATCCAAGCGGTGCCAAGAAAGGGAGTTCGCACCAGGTCACGAGCCATTGTCCAGGAGTTGGTTGGTTAACAAAATTAGCCTGCACACAAGAATGTACAACCATTGCCAAAGCTGATTGCTGGCACTGGATTGTGATGCTGGGACATTGCATATGTTTCAGCAGTTAACTAAGGATGACCTCCATGCCAGTACTGCTATTTTGAAAAAATATACCCGGTTCCACTACTCTTTGTTTATCCTGGATTTGGCACAATGCCCATATTTGGACTGGCGTCTTTACCAATGACAACATTTCTGCTACTGCCGATGCCAATGCTGGCCGATTATGGGAATGTAAATGTAATTTTTTTATAGTCAGGCACATACATTGGCTTTGATCAAGGGCTCAGATGAATAGATGGAGGGAGGAATATCTACTGGTCACATATGAAATGCAGTGGACCATCCGGTATTTCATTTATCACAGCCAACGATGGCAGTCAGCCTCTTGCTCCAAGAACACCCTTCCCAGCCCTCTAGCCTATGCTAATCGTCAGCAGGCTTTATGGTGCAAATTAGTGTTAAGGGCTGACAAAACATTTAGATCAACAAATGTCGATTATATCTCCCCTCTATGATGTTCACCAGCTGTATTATGTAAACTCGATTATCTTGATCAGTAACCACAATCACTATGTCAAACAAAACTCTCTCAATCTTCAACCCTTTTTCTTTGCAATCGGGGCCAAAAGGTCCACTTCAAATGCATACACAGGAGATTATTTGGTATGCAGAGTCCCAATTTTGGGCAGTTTTATTGCAGATCAACCAGGCAAATGTCATAAAACAAAGGTGGATGCAAAAACTCTATATTCTGAGCTTGTAAGATCGGATCTTCTTAAATGGACAAGTAATATGTCACTCAAAAATATGACAGATGTATGTCATGTCTTGGGTCAGTACTGCCACCACAATCGGCCTGGTGATTGACATGCTGATCCTGGTTCGGTCCTTGGCCAACATTAATTTGGAGCACCTACCGCTTGGATTATATCCATCTCTTTTGGCTGCATTGGATGATGGTGTCGCCATGGATAGTCTGAGCTGCCTTGTGCCCTCATACACATGTGACTGGTGGAGACACATTAGGGAACCAGATGCTGGGAGGATTTTAGGCATTGACACCCTGGATGAGTGCCTTGATCATTATTGGCAATACATCCCTGCACCGTCAATCCCCATCAATAACCAGGAAGCACCCAATGATCCCGACTGCTGAGCCAATGGCCGAGCCACTTGCCGATCTTGTGTTGAGCTGCGCACTCTCATTGATGATATGTTCAATGAGACGCGCAGTATGCATAACTTCATAAATGGCTGTGAATCATCAGCCAATGCTGCCTTCAATGCCAATGTTAGGAAAGCGGCATGGTTTCAAGGACTTCATGAGCTCGCCCTCCTCAAGGAGTCTGAATCACTGACTTTGTCTTCTATACCAGCATCAAAAAAAAACCCTCGACAAGTTGGGGGACCTTCAAAACAATCTGCTGTAACAAGACAATCACATCTGGTGGGAGTACTAGAGCACCTGAAGTCCCTTCCCCCCACCTCCCACAAGTGGACCTGGGGTACCAACATCACATAAAATGATGTTTTGGCAATCAACCAGGAGACAAAGGGCAAGGGAAAGGCGCATCATTCCAGGTATGCAGGGTCTCTGCCTGATGGTGTATATGACAAGGAGTGGTCGGTCACTCCAAGTCTCCCAACAGCTGTCTCTGCTGCCTACAGTCCACCACCCACTGTAACTGGTATTGATGCTGGGCTCTATTTTTCAGACACTGGATCCAATGATTCACCACATTCCGATGTTGGATTTGATGCTAATGCCACGCCTGACTCCAATCAGCATACCAATGCCGATGCTGCTGCCACTGCTGATGCCATTTTGAACATGGTTTCGCAAGGCAAGGATAAACACACCGCCTCTAAGGCTGCCATGATATACGATCCTGATTCATCATCTCCCCGTACGTGTTCTCCAACCGGCTTTGATGCTGCCAACTTTTACCTTGCCAATTCTACCTCTTCATCTCCATTTGCAAAACCCCTTACAACAACCTTTGCCACTGCATCTGACGCGCTGGATGTTTTCCTCTCATCGTCAGGGACAGATTCTGCTAGCTCTGATGGTGAATCTGATCTTAATGCCTCTTCACTTAATAATCCCATTTCAACTGCTCTTCCCACTGCATCTGATGCAGCTAATGTTTTCTTCTTATTGTCAGAGACAGATTCTGCTGGTTCTCATGGCAATACCGATGCCGATGCCAATTCCGATGCTGATTTGGAGGATAATTCTAGAGCCGAGTCTCCCAGCACCTTCCAGATAGAAAACTCAACTCCTTCTCCATCACACTACCAATCTCAGACTTCAGCTATGTTGATGATACTTGGTTGCCTGGCTCTGATGATATGGACACTTTGGATGATGAATGATGCACATATTTATTTATATACAGTACATGCACCTATAGTAATACTCTTATTGTTGATGTTTATGCTCCTATGGCTCCTGTCAGCATGGCACATTGAATGTTTTATGCCTGATCCCTGATGCCAATGCCGTTTCTAGTGATGCTGGTGCCATGCCCACTCCTGATGCTGGTGCCAATTCTTTCATCTGATGATGCCAATTCATTACATATACACTATGCACTATGAGGGTGTTCGATGGCATCCACTGAAGCCGTATCACTCAATACATTGTATGTGTTCAATAGGTTGTATTATTCGGTACAGTGTAGCTTACCTATGTGGGGGCTGGTGTATCAGGTATGGGGCAATTTGGAACGACTTAGTTTGGGGATCATGGAGCATTTGGAGGGGCAGGACCAGGAGTGCCAACTGACTTTGGGCTTCCACATCTTCCACCCTTCAATGGCTAATCATGCAACCCTCTACATTTTTGTCAATAACTATGCATGTCTCATATCCAAGTCTTTCTTATCTAGATTTGTATCCTCATTTTGGGTTCATCAATGCTGGTTCTGTCTAGGTTGGGACAAGATATTACTTAGATACGATGTACAGCCGCACTTGTTGGGCTGTAAAATAGCCTCTTGATGACTCTATGCCAAAATTTCTGTCCATCTGTCATGACACAGTGACAAGCACATTGTAGCTCAGTCTCATTCTTGTTCTTATCACTCCCAATATTGGCCTCTTCCCTGCGATGGTGTGCATCCCCCTCCCTTGCATCCCAGGCATTGTACAGCTCCTCTTGCCACTCTGTATTGATGTTCCCTGCCTCAATTTGCAAGATAAGGTTGTGGAGGATGATACAGCATCAGATCCACATGATGGCCCACAGATGCCTCTGATGAGTATAAATTTGGATATGAAGCTGGAACAATGACTGAAATCTGCCTTTCAGTAGTCCAATGGCAAGCTCGACTCATATACAGATCTATATACAAGGTCAATAAGGAGTGGATCACATCAAGCTATAAAGAAAGCTCACCTTTGATAGATGATAGTTAAATGTCCTCTGATCTGGATCCAGTTCACCACAAGCTGGCCTTTTGAATGGTGATACTGACCATGTTTCAGATGGATAGTCTGAGTCTGCCCACATCCATTCACCAGGAGCAATGCACTTGTGCTCTTTGAAAGTTTGAGTGCTTCAGAATGCCCATGAGTTGTGTGAACTGCCAGTGTGGCCAACCAAATAGTCAACTATCATCAAGTTATGAGGGGTAGTCATGAGCTATATTAATTGTTCCTTGTGAGAATGGCTAAACCACATGATATAATGACACATACATACCTGACAATCAATGGAATATTCTCCATCCTTGTCGAACCAAGCATCACCATGTAAACCAGGACATTGAAAGAACAGAAACTTTGAACCATCTGCTAACAAATATCCACCATGCCATTCCAGACACACTTGCTTCACCATGTAGTTTTTTGAATCTTCTTTTTCATCAGCTTCAGGGCGGTGGATGGCTTCATCATGATGTGAAAGCAGGGCAATAATAACATGATCCATACACTTCTCCACTCCACCAACAGAAATGTCAGGCCATTTGGTGGCATCCTCAGGAGATGCAGCATTGCCATAGTGGCCAGCATGAAAGAGAAAGATATTGAGTTGTAGGTGTATTGGTAGCCGAGGGCAGTTTGAGTTGTTATAGAAGATAGGGTCATCTTTGATCTGGTCGACAAGAGCATCAAATGTCTCAGGCTCAACCCAGAACTTGGGACAAAAGTGGTCAGGGCTATGAACTCTCCAGTGGTCTAGAACATGGAGTTGGGAGCACTTGGGTAAGGGTGGTGCATGCTGAAGAATACAGGTTGTTTGGATTTCAACCAATAACTCATGATAATGTTATGACCAGTTGAAGTAGTCCTCAAGCTCAAAATCAGAAATGGAATGCATGCTATCGGTCTCAGAAGATGTCGGGGATGGTGGATTGTTGGAATCCATAGATGCATCAGAGGAAATGTTGATATCTGGTGTATCAATGGAGATTGGAGAGCCCAAGTCTGAGCCTAAAGAGATTGAATAAGAACTGTCTGACAGTGAGAGGTCTGAAATGGCAGAGGTGATATGCTCCTGTAATCGCTGTCTCTGTGTTGCATAGTGGTATTCTGCAAGCTCCTGGAGCATGACAGTACATATTGTTGGGGTAGGCATTGAGGTGAGTCTGAACAAAGTCCCTGACTCAGGACTCATCTGAGGTGGGGTTTAAATATGCTGAGTGCTGTGTAGCATGCCAAAGACCATGCAAAATGCATTTTAGCTTTATTTTTGCTATTTTTGCTTTCCAGGGTGTTCACGATAGCCACTTTTGAGATCATTTTTGAGATCATTTTTGTTTGTTTACTGCCAAAATGGTTGAAAATGAACCAAAATGAAGCCAAAAATGAGCCAAAAATGGGCCAAAAATGTTTACTGTGAACAACCCTAATAACCTCCCCTCAAGTCTCCTTAATATTTTTTAAATCCATTCTTTTTTATTCTATCTCATTTTACAATTTGGAATGGAGCCTGGTTAGGCAACCAACACTAAGGGTGAGCTGATCAGACAGGAGCAAGGTATCTTCATTACACAGAAGTTGGAACAAAGGTTTTAGATTCCTGAATTAAAGATATATAGGTGAAGTTTTTGGGCTGTGTAAGTAAAAGGCCGCATCAGGCACAGCATGTGTTTTCTTGGATCTGCATTGGGCTTATCCATTGTCTTGTGGCTAAGATGATAATGCAGAGGTGATGTGCTATTCAAGTGGTTGTTGGCACCTGTCATTGCTGATCAGGTTCCTGATGATCATGATGGGGAGATCATTGGGGTGGATGTTGTGGTAGTGCAATGTTGTGTTGGATGTGTGGGGTATTAGTTGGTTTGGGAAAGCAGGGGTGAGGCAGGGCCAATTGGGATCCCAATGTGATCTGAGTTAGTGATGTCATGAGTCTATTTGTAGTGTGCAGACTTACACAATTTATCTGTTTTACTCATCTTTTGTAATCAAAGACATCCAATATTGAACTATATACAACATTCCCTGTTCTCCTATTGTTAAGACAAATGTCCCAACTCAAGTACAAGTGCTTCCTGACAATTGGCAGTCAATAGTTCCATTACCTGAGGTCTTCTCAGTAACATATACATAGGGGTTTCTACTCAGAGGCTTTCTGAGTGAGTTCTTCAAGAGGTCAAGGGTCGCCAACTCAGGGTCTTCCCAAGTGGCTCTGAAGAGTCATGCTTGTCGATTTAAGACTGTAGATTGCTTAGGTCAAGCTGGAGAGCAGGACCTCTAACTACTGAGGTTTATACACATGAAGAACACCTCTTATCTACCAATAGGCAAAATAGATGTTAATCATAAAGAGTCCATGAAGAGAAGGTGAATGTCAATGGAAACAATAGGAGATGAATGTCAAAGGGAACAATAGGGAAATAGTCCACTGGGGTAGTAAGCATTAATGAGTAATCAAGAAAAGAAAATAAGTGTTGCAGTCCATCTGCCATCTGCAAGATCTGTAACATTACCCCTTCTCTATCTTGGAAATCACCGATTTTTTTTCATTAAAACCTTGACTTCCCTGAACCCCATAATGGATGTGGCGAAGGGTTTGCCAAATTAATGACTGGAGATGGGAACATGGCTCAATGCACTTGTGAGGATGTTGGTGTCAAAACAGGAGAGGTCAGTGATGGTTCACTGAATGGGAGAGGGTTTTCTGGGGTGGTTGAAGAAGGGGGTATCTCTACTCTCAGTGGGGTGGGTCACTGCTCAAATTTCACTTGCCTTGTTCTGACTAGGGGAGGAGAGAGGAGGTCATTTTATTCATGGATGGGTGGTGGCGGTTGAAGGTCATCTAATTCCAGCTCTTCGCTATTGGTGTCATGATTAAAGCGGATTGGGAAACAATGCTCTTGCCAGTGTGAGATTTGTGTGAGGGGGAATAAAACGAGGAGTAAGGCCAGGGCAATTGTGAATGTAGTTAGGATGGGTTTTATGGGCCAGAAGTTTTCGAGAGAAGAGGAGGTACAGGTAGTGGTGGTTTCGCAGATGACAGTAGAAGACATTTCAACTAGAGAGGAAAAGGAAGGGTAGTTCTAGATTAAAGGAGAAGGAAAGAGAAGTGAATGGACATAAAAGAAATCTATGCTATTTATCTTTGTTTGGGGTTAACAGTCCCCAATTGGTTCTCCAGTGATATTAGCCCATGTGGCTTCATCAATGGTGTCAGTGTAGCTAGGGTCCATCAGTTCTTCAGAAAGGGTCAGACAATGAACTGATGGATGTCCAGGGGTGGTCTTTTTGCAATGTACACAGGTGGATTGGGGACAGTACACTTCAAGATGTCCTTTGTCTTTACACTGGTAACAATAGGGTCTTCTTCTGGCGTTCTGTGGATTAGTTTTTCTTTGAATAAGTCTGTTGGACGAGGGGGTAGGTGAGGGTCAGTTAGGAGATGGAGGCATTAGGGGGGATAAGACAGGTTGGATTCCTGTGTTGATGAAGGTGGAGACTACAGCACGTTCTTGCACTTGTGTTTTGGCAAGGAGGTGTTGATTGAGAGACCAGATGTTGTAGAGAGTGATTAAGTTCGGGTGATGGAGTAACATCTGTCTGATGATCGGTATGTTGTCATGGTTGGATTGAAATGGAGGACGTGTAGGGCAACTGGGAGGGGCATTTTCGATTGTGATATTTTTTCCTAGAGTCTCTTCTTTTTATAGTCAGTTAGTAGTTCTTTTGCATTAGAAAGATTCCGTTCTGGTTCCCAGGAATTTTCTGAGGCTGGATAACCTTGCCATTTTATTAGATAATGGTACCCTCACACCTTCTTTCTATGTGCAACTATTGCTTCTACTTTGTATTCTTTTTCTCCTTCTATAAGGTCTGGGGGTGGTTCTGGGAAGTTTGGTCCATGAGTGTTGGTTTCAAAGAAAGGGGTGAGGAGGGCAGCATGGAAGACTGGGTGTATTTTCCATTGCTTCAGGAGGATTAACCAGTAGTTCAGGGGATTGAGGACTTCTTTTATTATGAAAGGTCCTTGGCGTTTCAGGACCAGTTTCCTAGATGGGTGTGCAGTTTTTAGGTTCTTTGTGTTAAGAACTGAGGCTGAAAGGGAATCTGTGTGGGAACCGATCAGAGATCCGGAGGGGTATCGAGAAGAACTTGGCTTCAACTTTTAAGAAGTTGCACCCTTCGCTTGTTATGGTGTTCTATTTACTAGAGGATGATCGGGAATTCGAGTAGGGGAACAATCGGAAGTCCGAAGACGAAAGACAAGAGGGTGAATAATGTATGAACAACGTATGATATTCGAATTGCAGAATACAAATGAAATATCTAAGTTTAAATACTAATATTAAATCTGAGATCGGAGATCTGATTGGAAACCGAGGTAAGAGCTATGTACGTTATCTGTGGTTGGCAGTACAGGCAGTACTCGAGGTAATAACCCAAGGTAAAATCCTATGAGTAACTACAGTAACTATGTACGAAGTCTACACTATGCACTGGAATGGAATCTGATCAATATCAACATATATCGGAGTTTGGAGCGGTGTTCCATCGGAAGTCCGAGTTGGGTGGAATGGAATGTAACAGTATTTCCCCCTTAAGGCTGAGCCTTCGAGGCATGTGAATGTTGAAGTCTAGACTCAGCAATTTCTTTTTAGAAAAATTTCATTTCTCCTCCTACCTCCACCACCATGTCCAGCATCAGAACTTTTGATTTTTCTCGCATGTCTGCTGTGGACCAGTCCAACATGCTTCTGCAAATGCTAACGCAGACCCAAAAACAAGCGGAGGAGGAACGTATTGCAGAAAACAAATGTAAGGAATGAGAGTCTCGGGAGGCCGCTGAGAGGGAGGCCAGGGAGGCCAAGGAGGCCGAGGAATTGGCAGCAGCAAAGGCAGCAAGGAAGGCTGCCAAAAAAGGCAAGAAGCGGGCGCTGGCGATGGAGGTCGAGTCAGGAGCCGAGGAGGTGGCCTATGAGCAGCCAAAACCCAAGAAATGAGTGAAGAAGGGGGAGACCATAGCAGAGACTGCTACAGAAATTGAGGAAGGGTCAACTCTGGAGACTGCAGAGATGCCCTGCAAAAAGTAAGTGACCAATTCTTGTGTTCTTCTTTAGTTAATGTTTCTAGATGTTTGGCTAGCGAGTGGGAATGCGTGCGGGTCCATGAGGGCCATGTGAAATCGTGTTTGGTGTGCAGTAAAGCAAAGCACCGTTGCATAGGGGCAGTTTGGGGAAATGGGGAGGGTAATAGTGGGGAGATTATAGGAGTTCCATCAGGGTCTGTGAGTGAGGAATTGAGGGAGATGAGGGAAATGATGAAGGAAATGGCACAGCTGCAACAGGCGTCCATCAAGGTGGCAGCAGCAAATCTGGAGAAGGTGACATGGGTGGTACAGGAGGTGCTGGATAGTTTCCAGTACCATTGGGATAACAAGCAGGAGGATGAATTTTTTGATGAGTGGGTGGTGGACATGGAGTTTGGGGAGATGGAGAACAAAGTAGCGGAGTTGCAGGCAGAGGAAGCAGAGTACCAAGAATGGTTGAAGGAGAGGGCAGAGAAACGAGGAGTAGTAGGGAACGTAGGGGAGGAAATGGTTATGGAGGTGGTAGTTGAATTGGGTGCAGGGATGTAGACAGGGGTCCGATCGGAAATCCGATCGTAATAAATTTTTCTTTTTTGTTTGTGTTTGGTCAGAATGATGTAAGGAGTGAAGGAGAGTTTTACAGAATGTATGCTGATGGTGGGAAGCGAGGATGCTGGGCGCCATCTGATGATGTTAACAGTGAATTTGGTTGTAGTGGAGTTTCGAAATGGACCCGTCATAAGTTCAATGGAATGGGCCATTGTGGTAACTCAACCAATGGAATTCCGTTGTTTTCTTCATAGAGGTCAGTGTCATGGTTAAATCGAACTGTAGACGTCTCTTCATCATTATAGATTCTTGGCCCAAATACCCTTTCCTGATACCAGTGGGCAAATCTGGTCCATAGACAATGGTTGCAACCAATATGCTGAATAGAAGCGCAAGAAGGAGTGTAGTAGGAGAGAATGAGTTGTCATCCATTCTGCCAAGGTGGGGGTCTTGAAAGAAGATTTGTTAAATAATTCCCATGGCTCATTACAGTAATGACAGTGTTCAGTAGGTTGTAGGTGAAGGCGGGAATTCGGTCGGGGTCCAGTGGTAGTCCGAAGACTTGAAAAGAGCAAATAGGAAACCATCATGGGAGAGGACTGGGTTTGTTTGGGTAACGAGTGTGGAAATCCGAAAAATGTCTTGCGCATGGTCAAGTTCATTAGCAGGTAGCCATGAGTTTTCTTCATCAGTTCCTTTGTAACCAGCCCATCGGACAAAGTATAGGAGTTTACACCTTCTCCAATTATCAATTTTTGAATCGAGAATTTTGGCTATCTTCTATTCAATGTCATCATTGATTTCGACAGGGGGCAGAGGTGATTGGGTACGATTCGGGATTGTGTTTGGTACTGATGGTTCTAACTGGGAAACATGGAATACTGGGTGAATTGCACGCAAGTGTTTGGGAAGCCAAAGGGTGAACGAGTGAGTGCCGGGATGGGCTATATTTTTGAATGGTCCTAAATACTTTTCTGAGAGTTTCTTTGAGGGTCTAGTGGTACTGATGTTTTCTGCATGAACATAAACTTGTTGACCAATATGGAAGTCTGGTGCGGGTTCCCATTGGTGATCCGCAGGACCTTGATAACATGTTTGGGCTGCTGCCATCTGATTGCAGAGTTCAGCATGAAGTTTTTCAAGGTCGATAACATATTCACAGGCTTTGATGGATGCTATCTCGCATTCTGGGAAGACAGTGATGTTGGGATGATAGCCTTTGTTAGCAAAGAAAGGGGTTATGCCAGTAGTAGCACTAGGAGAATTATTGTAGGTGAATTCAGCAAGGGGTAGTATTTCCGACCAATTGTCTTGTTGATAGTTGCAGAAATTCGGAGGTATTGTTCTAGCATTTGGTTAAGACGTTCGGTCTGACCATCACCTTCCTGGTGATAACCCAAAGTGAAGTGTATCTTCATATTCAATGCTGTTCCTAAGGATTGGAAAAAGTGCGAGATGAACTCAGATCCTCAATCGCATGTAACATGCGTGGGAACTCCATGCTTTGAGAAGATGTGTATGATGAATAGTCTTGCTAGTTTGGGTGCTGTAACATCGTCCGAAGTAGGAATGAAGATGCCTTGTTTAGATAGTTGATCCACAACTACTAAGAGTGCGGTATGACCCGAGGAGTTAGGGAGGTGTTCGATGAAATCCATGGAGATAGAATTCCAAGGTCGTTTGGGGACGGGGAGTTGTTTCAATAACCCATAGGGTTTATGACAAGGTGCCTTTGATCATTTGCAAGTAGTGCATGAGCTGCAGAATTCTTTTACAAACGTACACATGTTGGGCCAAAGGTATTCATGGCAAACCAATTCTAAGGTTTTGTTTTGACCGACGTGTCCTGCAAGTACATGGTCATGTTTGTATTGTAGGACTTTGAGTCGGAGGTCCACATGGTCCAGTACAAAAATCCGATTGTTTAGATGAAGTAGGCCACTTTCATCAATAGTCCATTTAGTAGTCCATTTAGGATCAATGGGGGTCAGGAATTGTGTGGCAGAGATCGGGTCAAGGGGTAAGGATAAATGAATGTCATCGTGAAGTTTCTCTATGTCCATAATGATTGCGTTTCTAATGATTGGCGTAGTGAAATAGGTTGCTCGAAGGGAAGCAGAAAGCTGCTCTTGAGTAAAGATGGGTCAGAGATTGCTCAGGTTTGCGAGGACGAAGTCGCTATTTCCCCCTTTGCAGTAGACATCCCAACGTCTAGTTAGTGCATCAGGTTTGGGGCCTAATTTCCCTGGATGGAAGCGAATAACCATGTTGAACTGGGAAAGGTATTCAGACCAGTGGGCTTGTCGATGAGTAAGGATCTTGGTAGTAGCAAAATATTCCAGATTTCAGTGGTCCATGACCAGATCAATCGGGATTCTGCTACCTTCGAAATATTGTCGCCAATGTTTGAAGGCTTCAAAAATGGCCAGTAGTTCCTTATTGTGTGTGTTGTAGTTCAATTCAGCGTCATTGAATGACCTAGAGTGAAAAGTGATAAGGTGGATTTTGCTGTTGGAAGTCTGTCAGGAAATGATCGCTGCTAGGGCATAGTCCAAAGCATCAGTTTCTAAAATCATTTCTGAATCAGGTACCCATTTAGTTAGTACAGGAGCCTGCATAAACTGTTGCTTTAACATTTCGAATGCCATGCGGCATTCCTCGTTGAAGTTCCAAGGGAAGTTTTTTGCGGGTTAGGCAGGTGAGAGGAATGACAATGTCCGAGTATCTGTAGATGAAACGTCAGTAGAAATTGCAGAATCCTAAAAAAGATTGGACATCCTTTACTTTGTGGGGTTCCAGCCAATCCAGAATGGTTTTTACTTTGTCTTCAGCCATTTTGAGTCCATCAGTAGAAAGAATGAACCCAAGGTATTCAATGCTTTCTCTATGAAATTCACTTTTCGGCGGAGCCACATAAAGTCCGTTTTTGCAAAGTTGATGTAGGACTTCCTTAACGTGAGCTTTATGTTTGGACATATCCTCCAAATAAATTAAGATGTCATCGAGGTAGATCATGACACAAACATCCAGTAGGTCACTGAAGATGTCGTTCATAAATCATTGAAAAGCGGCTGGTGCATCGGTTAATCTGAAAGGCATTACAAGCCATTCAAATGAACCATAGTGGATTCTGAAGGTGGTTTTCCATTCTTCGCCATTGGCAATCTGAACCAAATGGTAGGCGTGTTGAAGATCTATTTTTGTGAAGATGCGGGCTTTCTTAGGGGCATCAAGGAGGTCCGATAACAATGGTAATGGGTAACAGTCCTTCTTGGTGATATGATTTAGGCCACGATAGTCGACAAAAAGTCGTAAGCTGCCATCCTTCTTTTTAATGAAGAGGACGGGAGTGCCATGCAGGGATTTGGAGGGGCAGATGAATCCTAGGTTAACATGTTCTTCAATGAACAATCACAGAGTTGCTAACTCTGATTGAGAAAGGGAGTACATTTGGCTAGGAGGCGGAGTTCCATCTTCAATCTTTATTTTGAGGTTGTAAGAGCGGTGTGGAGGGAGCTTATCAGCTTTCCCTTTGTTGAAAACATCAGCAAATTTGTGATATTCTTCGGGGACCGATGATAAGTCCGGTTTGGTAATGGTTGCTGTGCGCCTGAAAGTACCACTAGGTGCTAACTGCAGTTGAAAGGCTATTGAGCCTGGAAGTTTACTGGCATGTAAATACATGGCCACATTGATTAACAAGATGGGATGTGTTAGGTGAGGAGATTCGGGGATAGGTGTAGGAATTGGGTTGGGAATAGATTTGGGAATCCGATTGGGAATAAGGGATGGTGAGTTCACAGAAGATTGAGGTGATGAATTAGCCTTCAAGGTAGACATCAGGGGTGTGAGACCTCTATGTTTGGCCAAATGGAAAGAGATTTGGTTAGAAGACCAGTCAATCAACGGATTGTATTGCTTTAACCAATTGTATCCTAAAACAGTATAGCAGGAAGAGTCTAGCGGGGTTACATAAAATGTCAGATTGAACTTTTCACTGCAAGGAAAGGTTACTAAGAGATGGGCCATCTGTGTAATGGTAGTTTTACAAGACCCATCGAAAAGTCGGAGGCCAATCGGAGAAATTGAAGTGGTGGGGATGTTGTGTTCAGCAGCAAATGTAGAGTCGATGAAATAATGGGAAGATCCAGAATCAATTAGAGTTTGGGTAAGCAGGGAGCAAATCGATGTTAATGAAAGTGTAATGATTAGGGAGTCGGGATCCAAAAGAGCGGAAGCATTGAGCCTAACGAAGTTAGCTATGCGGGTAAGGTCAATGCAATCCTCAGTCCATGTAGCATATCTCTGAGGATTGCAGACTATTCTTTTGAGTCCACAGTTTCGGCCTTTGACTTGGGGGCTGAAACGTTAGCCAATCATGCTTTTGCTACTTTTGACTTTGGACAATCATGAGCAACATGTCCTTTATCTCCACAGTAAAGGCAGAGTCCTTCTTTCATGCGGCGATCTCTTTCGTCACCAGTGAGTTTGCCATTTTTTCTGAGTTTATCAGAGATAGAGTTTTTGGATCTATTTCTAATAATGTGTGAGGGTTGGGAAATAGAAGGAGCAGGATGGTGGTAGACTGGAGGGTTATAAAGGGGTTGCAGCTGATGGGTTTTGCTGGAATCCTTTTTATTCAGGTGTCCGACATTGACCATGTTTCGTGATTCCAAACGTGATTCTTCCTCTTGCATCCAATAGATGTTGTCAGCATCTTGGGATTTTAGATGCAAGGCTGCAAAGGTGTCTGGTTTATTCCCATGAAGTACTTCAATGCAGAGTCAAAGCAGAAGTCTGCAGTAGTACCGATCACGGAGTGCCAATTCATTCCAGCTGACTCATGAGGCTAGTTCCCAAAAGTCTACATTGTATTTTACAATATGGGTTGTTTTCTTCATAGAGAGTTCATTGAGGGCTTTCTCTGCATCCCTGACTGGGTCGTGGGAACCGAAATTGCTTTCTAGCTCGCCCAGGAATGCTTGATAATTCCACATCCAGTGGGTGGAGTTAGTAGGGTCATTAAGTCCTGGTTCAAACCAGCTAAGAGCTGATCCTTTGAGTTAAGAAAGGATGAAGAGAATCCTTTTCTCATTGGATGTGAAGACTTGGGGCCAATCCCTAAAGTGAAGGTTACAAGAAACTAGGAAGTCCTGTAGTCTCTTGGGGTTAGAGCCATCAAATGTATCTGGCTCTTGAACCTTTATCATTTCGGGTTTGGGTGTGGAGTTCTGACGCAAATCCCTAAGGCTGCCTGAAAGCTCAAAGAGAGCTTGGACAAACCTATCGCTGGGATCCGCTGACAGTGAAATGCTACTACCATCATCACTATTGTCAGGACCTGGGCCATCTCCTGGAACAGGAGGGTCACCAGGGCCATGATCGTTATCAGGAGGATCAAAAGGATTATGATCGTCATCATTAGGAGGGTTGGGAGGTATGGGCAGAGAATCAGGAGGACCGCTAGGGTCTGAATGATGATCGTTATGGGATGGGTCCACATACTCTAATGGTGTAGGGGATCAGGAACATGGCAGAGGTTTGTTAGTTCCCTGATTATTATTGGTGGACATTATTTTAGCACTAATTGATGCAGCACCTTCGCCAACTTGACAAAAAATGTTAGAGGGTTGTGAAGTTTGTCCAAATGTAGATGATAGTCTTGGGGGACTAAGAACAGAACAGTGAATCACAGAAATTCCATGGATCACGCCTGCACGTCAGGAATTCTGAGTGGTCTGTTTTCGAGTTGTAGTCTGGGTGGTGGCCATGAGTAACAACGAAGTGTGAATTTGAATATACTGTTAAGAACTGAGGCTGAAAGGGAATACGTGCAGGAACCGATCAGAGATCCAGAGGGGTATCGAGAAGAACTTGGCTTCAACTTTTAAGAAGTTGCACCCTTCACTTGTTATGGTGTTCTATTTACTAGAGGATGATCGGGAATTCGAGTAGGGGACCAATCAGTAGTCCGAAGACAAAAGACAAGAGGGTGAATAACGTATGAATAACATATGATATTTGAATTGCAGAATACAAACGAAATATCTAAGTTTAAAGACTAATATTAAATCTGAGATCGGAGATCTGATCGGAAACCGAGGTAAGAGCTATGTACATTAGCTGTGGTCGGCAGTACAGGTGGTACTTGAGGTAATAACCCAAGGTAAAATCCTATGAGTAACTACAGTAACTATGTACAAAGTCTACACTGCACTGGAATGGAATCTGATTGATCTCAACATATATTGGAGTTTGGAGTGGTGTTCCATTGGAAGTCCGAGTTGGGTGGAATGGAATGTAACACTTTGCTTCAAGCCATACCTTTTGTCCTGGTTTGAATGGTGAGAAGTTTTGATGAACTCACTCGGAAACCATCTGCCTGGCAAGCTCTTCATATAGGGGAGGGGAATTGCCTTGGGTTAGTATCCCATCATGAGATAGAATGGGGATTTCTTCAGCACCAAATGTGTCCTTTGATTGTGGGTGAATTCTGCTGTAGGTAGAAGATTTTTCCAGTTCTCCAGATTGTTAGAGCAAAACATTCAGAGATAAACTTCTACTTCCTGGTTTACCCATTCAGTTTCTCCATTGGTTTGCAGGTGATAAGTGGTACTCATTGCCAGTTTGATCCTGAGGATTCACCCGAGTTCTTGGAACAATTGAGAAGCAAACCTCAGGTCTCTATGAGATAAGCGTGTCAGGAAGGCCAAACTTTTTGTAAATGTAGTCCAAATAGAGGTTGGCAGCTCCTAAAGCATCAATGGTTTTGTTACAGGGGATTAGAATTACCCCCTTCATAAGCCCATGGTCTACCATGACCATCAACACATCAAATCCATCAGATTCTGGCAGATCAGTGATGAAATCAGTCATTACAAGAGCAAACAGATGTGTTGCATCAGATTTGATGGGGGAAAGAGGCAGCATTGTTGGATGTGTGTTGATATTCACTTGTTGACATGTCACACATCCCTTCACAAAGTGCTTGATGAACATGACCATTCTGGGCCACCAGTAGTCTCTTCGCAATAATTCTGTTGTTTGCCATTGGCCAGGGTGCCCTCCAGGTAATGAGTTGTGGTACTTTTTTACTAGTTGTCTTTGAAGGTCAGCATCGTCTGGGACATAGCATCTGTCATTGAAAAATAGTAAACCGTTTTCTACCTTCCAGTCTTCGAGGGATGATTTTATCGGTGGGGTTCCTTTCCCCTTGAGTGCTTTGTGTTATGAACTGAGGTTGCAGGGGAATCCACATGGGAACCGATCAGTAATCCGGAGGGGTATCGAAGAGAACTTAGCTTCAACTTTTAAGAAGAAGCTGCGCCCTTTGCTTGTTACGGTGTTCAATTTACTGGAGGATGATTGGGAATTCGAGTAGGGGACCGATCGGAAGTCCGAAGACAAAGACAAGAGGGTGAATAATGTATGATAACGTGTGAAACATATGAAACATATAATATTCGAATTGCAGAATACAAACAAAGTATCAAAGTTTAAATACTAATATGAAATCTGAGATCGGAGATCCGATCGGAGACCGAGGTAAGAGCTATGTACATTAGCTGTGGTCGGCAGTACAGGCGGTACCCGAGGTATTAACCCGAGGTAAAATCCTATGAGTAACTACAGTAACTATGTACAAAGTCTACACTATGCACTGGAATGGAATCTGATCGATCTCAACATATATCGGAGTCTGGGGTGGTGTTCCATCGGAAGTCCAAATCGGGTGGAACAGAACGTAACACTTTGACTGCATCTTGTACCAGGTCTTCTTCATAATCTGTTCAGCAAATAGGTTGTGTATTGATGTATCAATGAATTTGATGAATAGTTTGTCCAGTAAGAGGGTGGTATCCTCGTTGTTGGTGTCATTTTCAGGGACATGGTCTTCCCTTCAGGACAGCACATCACTTTTTATCATTTGCGATCCTGGAACATGAACCAATTGTAAGTTGAACTCAGACAGGAACAAGCTCCACCAAGCCTGTCTCCTGTTGAGTTTCTGCATGGTCCTGAAATAGGTGAGATTCTTGTGGTTGGATAGAATCATTGTCGGGTGTTCCGAGCCTAGCAGGTAGTGCCTCCATGTCTCCAGTGATCTTATGACTGCCAAAAGTTCTCTGTTGTATATTTCATAATTCCTTTCTGTGGGGATGAATGAGTGTGAGATATATCTGCAAGGGTGCCAGTCTCCATTAATGTCTCTCTGCCTGAGGCCTGCCACTGTAGCCCATTTTGATGCATCTGACTCGATTGTGAAAGGTTTGGTAGAGTCGGGCATGAGCAGTACTGGGGTTTTGGTGAACTTCCTTTTGAGAGCATGAAATGCCAGTTGGCATTCAGGGGTCCATTTGAATTGTTACATTTTCTTTGTTAGCTCATTGAGTGGTTTTGACAGGTCAGCGAAGTGTCCAATGAATTTCCTGTAGAAGTTTCCAAAACCTAAAAATGATTGTACCACTTTTATGTTTGTTGGTTCTGGCCAGTCTTTTATTCCTGCTAGTTTCATTGGGTCCATCAAGATCTTGTTTGGTTCAATGATCATCCCTAAAAACTCTACCTTCTGTATTCTGAACTTGCACTTTTCCGCTTTTAGATAGAGGTCATGTTCTTGAAGTCATTGTAAAACCTGTTCCATTCTGATTTGGTGTTCCCTTCTTCCTTTGTAGAAGATGAGGATATTGTCCATGTAAATGATTACCCATCCTTCGTTTAACATTGGTTCGAACAGTCCTCTGTTGGTTTTGAAGGCCACTTTCCATTGATCCCCGTCTTTTATCTGAACATTGTGGTACCCCCAGCAGACATCCATTTTTGTGAACCACTACACCCCTTGTAGTTTGTCCATTAGGTCCATGACTAGGGGGAGCAGATAGGCATTCTTGATGGCTCCTTCATTTAGATATTGATAGTCTTGGCAGGATCAGAGTGCTTCAGAGTCCTGTTTCACTACAAAGAAGAAGTGGGATGCCATTGGGGATTTTGAAGGTCGGATGTACCCTTTTCATAGATCTCCATTGACAAATTCATCTAGTTTCTGTTGTTCAATAAGCGAGAGAGGGTAAACCTTACAATATTTCAGGACAAAGTCTGATTTGAGATCAATGGCATGGTCCCAAGGTCATGATTCAGGAAATCTCTCTGATGCTGTTTGTTCAAATACCTTTTTCCATTGATGAAACTTGGGGGTGAAGAGCCATTTGAGGGGTTTGTCCTTTTCTTGTTTTGCACTGTGTGCCAAGTGTTGGGATACTGATGTTTTCACCTTGATGTAGTCAGGTTCCCTAGATTGTATACTTGAGGTCCTTCAATAATGCAGAATATACTGGAAGGCTCCTCTTTGTCTGGAATCTCTTTGATGCTTGTTCTGGGTGTCCTTTTCTTTCCAAATAATCTGTGGTTCTTCCTGGTTTTCTCTACAATTCTCCATATTTGGGCAAGGCGGTGGTCTTCTCAAAATTTGAAGGTTCCTTTCTTCCAGTCAATGATAGGGTTTACCTTTCATAGCCAGGGTAGTCCTAGGATGATTGATTCATTTCCTAATCTGATGACCATGTCTTATTCCTTTTCTGTTGATCTCCATTTCTTCTTTGGCATAGTGGATGATGGTCCCTTTCTTGTTTGGGGTTCTGTCCACATTTTGTATGGAGATTGATTTTGCCAGCATGAAGAGTTCTATTTTGTGTTTGTTGGCGAATCTGTGGTCCATAAAAATCCCTCCTGCCCCACTGTTGAGGAGGGCCTTCATATCAACATCTTTTCCTCTGTTTGCTCCCAATTCGATAGGCAAATGCATCAATTGATTCTCTAGAGTGGCTAGTAGTACAGAGCAAACAGGAAGTTCAGAGGTACCCATCCAGATCCCTCAAAATGGCTTTAATATTTGCATACGCTTCAGTTCCCTTTCTCCTTTGGGTGAAGCAGTTTGCCTGTTCTGGTCATGGGTATTCGTGTTTGTTCATTTGGTCAGGCAGTGGGAAATTCCCATGCTTGTGATCTGCAGCCCTGTGTCCAGGGCTGTGGCACACAAAGCAGAGTCCCTTCTGCATATGTTCAGCTCTCTCTTGTTGGAATAGTTGGTTTATCTCCAACATAGGTTTCGTGGTCTTGGGGGCAGGTGTAGATTTCTTCTCATGGGTTTCTCATTCCCTTCCTGCAATAGCTTTATCTCTCCTCAAGTTTCCATCATACTTCAATGCTGCCTTTATCATTCCATCAAGGGCAACTGGGACATGTTCCATGGTGAAGATTTTGTCTAGGAGGGCCAGTTTCAGGCTGTCCATGAAGTATTCTATGAGGGTGGTATCTTTGGTAAGGCCTGATCTCCCTTTCAAAATGAGGAACTGATTAATGTAGTGCTCTGGGTCATCTCCCTGTTTCAGGCTCTTCATCTCTGTATGGGCCAACCCCACATTGTCTATGGGGGAGAAGGCTTCCTTCACTTCCATTACAAACCTTTCCCATGTTCCTAGGTTGGTTCTGCTCCCTCGTTCTAATGCCCATGCCAATGCTGTTCCCCCATTCATGAAGGAGAGAGTGAAAATAATCCGCTTCTCATTGGTGTCATAAATGGCTTCATTTACTCGCAAAAAGAGCGACACTTCCTGGAGAAATTTTGTCGTCTTTGTTAAGACAATAGTTCCAACCGTCGAAGGTATCAGAATAACTGGTGTCATGTGGTTCTTCTTCAAGGGTAGGACAATGAACCGAAGGGTGTCTGGGAGCGGTCTTCTTGCAGTGTATGCAGATAGTCTTGGTGCAGTAGGATGGGAAATGCCCTTTTCATTTGCATAGGTAGCAGTAGGGCCCTTTCTTGCCCTTGTCTTTCTTTTGAATGATTCTGTCAGAGGAGGGGGTCGGCAAAGGTCGGTTATTGGATGGAGGGAGGAGAGGTGATAGGACAGGTAAAATCCCTGCGTCAATGAGGGAAGAGAGTAAAGCATGTTCCTGCACCTGTGCATTGGTGAGGATATGCTGGTTGAGGGACCAGGCATTATACAGGGGGATGAGATTGGGGTGTTGGAGCAGGGCTCGTCAGATGGCTGGCTGGTTGTCATGGTTGGAAAGGAATAGATAACTGGGAAGGATGTGTAGAGCAATGGGGAGGGGCATGTCAACAGTGTTTGTTGTAAATTTCTTTGTTTGTTCATTTCTGTTAGAGTCTTTTTCTTCTTTTATAGTCTGTCAATAATTCTTTGTTGTGAGATAGATTTTGTTTCTGAGGTTGGGTAGCCTTTCCACTTTATCAGGTAGTGGTATCCTCACGCCTTCTTTATGTGCGCGACTAATGCTTCTACTTCATATTCTTTTTCTCCTTCAATAAGGTCCAGTGGTGGTTCTGAGAAGCTTGGTCCATGGGTGTAAGTTTCGAAGTAAGGGGTGAGGAGGGTGGCATGAAAGACCAGGTGTATTTTCCATTGTCTTGGGAGGTCTAGTCAATAGTTTAGTGGATTGAGAACTTCTTTTATTGTAAAGGGTCCTTGACATTTTGGGGGCAGTTTCCTAGATGGGTAGGGAGTCTTTAAGTTCTTCACTTCATGCCATACCTTCTGTCCTTGTTTGAATGGGGAGAAGTTTCAGTGGACTCATTCCGAGACCATCTGTCTGGTGAGTTCGTGGGTTGCTAGTGCTTCATCTCACACTTTCTGGAGGAGGACAATCCTCTTTTCTAGTTCGGGTATGTTAGTCTTCATATAGGGGAGAGGAATTGCCTTTGGTTCATAGCCCATCATAAGGTAAAATGGGGAGTTCTTCTGCACTGAGTGTGTCCTTTGATTGTGTGCGAATTCTGCTGTAGGTAAGAGGTGTTTCCAATCTTCTGGGTTGTTAGAGCAAAACATCTGCAGGTAGATTTCGATCTCTTGATTTACCTGCTCAGTTTCTCTGTCGGTTTGCAGATGGTAGGCAGTGCTCATTGCCAGTTTAATTCCAAGGATTCTTCCAAGTTCTTGGATTAATTGAGCAGCAAATCTCGGGTCTCTGTTGGAGATTAGCTTATCAGGGAGGCCAAACCTTTTGTATACATAGTCCAAACAGAGAGTGGCAGCTCCTATAGCATCAACAGTTTTGTTACAAGGGATTAGAATTACCCCCTTAGTAAGACCATGGTCTACCATGACCATCAATGCATCAAACCCATCAGATTCTGGTAGGTCCATGATGAAATCAGTTGTTACAAGTGCAAATGGGCGCATCGCATCAGATTTGATGGGAGATAGAGGTGGTGTCATCAGGTGAGTGTTGACCTTCATCTGCTGACAAGTTGCACATCCCTTTATGTAGTTCTTGACTAATGTGACCATTCCAGGCCACCAGTAGTCTCTTTGTAGTAATTCTGTCATTTGCCATTATCCAGGGTGTCCTCTGGGCAGCGAGTCATGATATTTTCCCACTAATTGTCTGCGAAGGTTCATGTTGTTGGGTACATAGCATCTGTTGTTAAAGAAAAGTAAGCCATTTTCTACTTTCCAGTCCTGTAGGGATGATTTGATTGGTGGGGTCCCTTTTTCTTTGAGGGCCTTGATTGCATCCTGTACTAGGTCTTCTTTCATGATTTGTTTGGCAAATAGGTCATGTATCACCATGTCAATGAAGTTCACGAATAGGTTATCTGGTAGGAGAGTGGTGTCTTTGTTGTCAGTGTCGTTTTTGGGGATGTGGTCTTCTCTCTGAGACAGTGCATCGCTTTGCACCATTTGTGATCCAGGAACATGGACCAACTGTAGGTTGAACTCTGAGAGAAATAGGCTCCATCGGGCCTGTCTCCTGTTGAGTTTTTGCGCTGTTCTGAAGTAAGTGAGGTTCTTGTGGTCGGACAGGATAGTCATCGTGTGTACTGAGCTGAGTAGGTAGTGCCTCCACATTTCTAATGACCATATAATTGCTAGGAGCTCTCTGTTGTAGATTTCATAATTCCTTTCTGTGGGGGTGAATGAGTGAGAGATATAGCCACAAGGATGCCAGTCTCCATTAACATCTCTTTGTTGGAGGACTGCTCCTGTGGCCCATTTCTATGCATCCAATTCTATCGTGAAAGGTTTGGTGGGGTCAGGCATTAGCAGTACTGGGGTCTCAGCGAATTTCTTTTTGAGGGTGTCAAACACCAATTGACATTCTGAAGTCCACTTGAATCACTTGGTTTTCTTCATAAGTTTGTTTAGTGGCTTTGCCAAGTCAGAAAAATGCCTGATGAATTTCCTGTAAAAGTTTCCGAAGCCTAAAAATGATCTTACCACTTTCACATTGGTTGGTTGGGGCCATTCCTTTATCCCAGCCAGTTTTGGCAGGTCCATGGAGATTTTGTTAGGTTCAATGATCATTCCTAGAAATTCTACCTTTTGTACCCCAAATTTACATTTCTCTGCTTTGAGGTAAAGGTCATGTTCTTGGAGCTGTTGTAAACCCATCCTTCATGTAACATGTCTTTGAAAATGTTGTTCATCATTGCTTGAAAAGTGGGGGGTGAGTTGCATAGTATGAAAAACATTACCGTCAGTTCAAATAGTCCTCTATTGGTTTTGAATGCAGCCTTCCATTGGTCTCCATCTTTTATCCGGACATTGTGATAACCCCATTTTTGTAAACTATTCCGCACCTTGTAGTTTGTCCATTAAATCACCTACCAAAGGAAGCAGGTAGGCATTCTTGACAGTTCCTTCATTCAGGTATCGGTAATCTTGGCCTCTATGTGTAATTCCTCTATCCTCTACCATGTAATTCCTCTACCCTGCAATTCCTCTACCTTGCAATTCTGCTATTCTGTAATTCCTCTATTCTGTAATTCCTCTATTCTGTAATTCTCCTACTGCAATTTGTTTACCCTGTAATTCCTCTACTGCAATTTCTCTGCCCTGTAATTCCTCTGCCCTGTAATTCCTCTACTGCAATTTCTCTGCCCTGTAATTCCTCTGCCCTGTAATTCTTCTACTGCAATTTCTCTGCCCTGTAATTCCTCTGCCCTGTAATTCCTCTGCCCTGCAATTCCTCTGGCCTGTAATTCTACCCTGTAATTCCTCTACCCATAATCCATAATCATCACTCCCACCCAATCCAATTCATGTTGGCCCCCATCTAACTCATTTACCCCCATTCTCCTGTCTTACTAATTCCTCTACCTATAATCACTGCCTTCCATTGAACAAAATCTACTGAGATGTGCTCAATCTCAGCCTTTGCAGGCCTGAATCAGGCCAGCAGGCATGGATGCCTTAGACTTCCAAATGTGCTTCCTGACAGCAAAGTTTGTCAAATCCAGAGAGGACAGCAAGCTGTCAAGGCCCTGATCAGGGCAGTTGCAGGGCTTGCACTGCTTGGTCCGATGTTTTGCTTACATAATACACAGCATACACACCACTCTATCATATGGGATGACCAAAAAATCAAACCCAGCTTATTTGTCAGAACTGACAAATACCATCAAGCTTATGAATTTTTAGCTAATGGCATCACCCTTCCTTCCCTACACTTTGCCATCACCCATCACTAATCACTAATGGCATCCAATGTCACCATTCCCATCGCACCATCACACCATCACACCTGCTGGCCTGCCATCTCACCACATCAGCTGATGGGATCATGCTTCTTTCCCACCCCACACAGTTGTCCCCCATGTTATAGACAAGCTTATGACCCATGCCTTTGGCACAGTCCATGCATTGCACATCCTGCACCTCCAGCACTCCATCCAGAGCTTGTAGGGGGGCAAGCCCCCCAAACCCCCCCACATACATTTACTCAATGAGATAGTTTCTTCAGGACCTTTGGCCCTGAAGAAACATAGGTGTTTTATGAATGTCATTTACTCAGTGAGATGGTTGACTTTGGACCTGACACCCAAAGTCAATGTTATTCCCCCAAGTCTCAATGCCCTGCCCTTAAGTCTCTCTTAATTTTTTAATCCTGAATTTTATATTCTATAACACTTTACAATCCATCCCCCATCTATAAGTCTAATTCTAATTCTAATTCTAATTCTATATATCTATAAGTCTTAATTAATATCAGTTTCCAATTATCTCTCTATTTCTATATTACTCACCATTCTTAAACAACTCCATTCAATATTTCCTGATACACAATGTTTGCTGTTCTCCTATCTGTATTCCAATCATCCAACAGCACCTTTATTCTTGATCCAGATGTACACCATGAAAGTGCAACATACAGCTGCCCATGTGAAAACACTGGAATTTGCAGATCCAGTCCCACATGTATAACAGATTGTCCTTGGGCCTTGTTTATCATCATACAAAACGCCAACCGAACAGGAAACTGGTCTTGATGCAGTGGCAATGGCAAGTTCTGTGCTGAAGGCTCCAGTGTGATCCGAGGAATGAATACCACATTTCCAGCAAACTTTGTATACCCACTGATGATCCTGCACTTTAACACCAGTAGTCTGGCCTCCAGCAAGATCAGCCAAGTTCCATTGCACAGCCCCATTGATGGATCCAGATTCCATAGGAACATTATAGGACACCCTACCTTGAGTGCCAGGTTTGAAAGTGGAAGACCACTTTCATTCAGAGAGTTTAAATACTCTGTTGGATATGCCTGGAAGTTGTCAACCTGCTGCTGTCTGGATGAGACAGTATCTGCACCATGGAACATCTGGAGTTCTCCAGGAAACTGTGCAAGAATAAGAGAGTTGATACTGTCAATGCTGTCATTTCTGCAAGACAGAATTGTTCTATCCAAATAGTATTGATCAGGATGGTTGCCTTGTTGTATGTCTGGATATGTGACATTGATAAGTCCCTCTATGGTATTTTCCTCCAAAAGCTTATGCTGAAGAATTTGTATGGTGTCTGTGGCATCCACTGTTCTGCCAGAGCCTATGTCCAATAGCCATGCTGCATGTGTGACATTTTCAGGTGTCCTCTCCAGTTGAAGGTTTTGGTGTAGATGATGTATTTTAACATGTTGCCAGAGAGGACTTCTTCTAATAGATGCAGCTATTGTCTGCTCCATGTTACCCCTTGGAACAATGGGTAAAGTTTGTCTGAAGTCACCTGCAAACAGGACAGTGATTCCACTGAAAGGACAAAGGACCTTCTGGAGATCATGTAAAGTGCGATCAACTGCATCTGTGGCATGCCTGTGCTGCATAGGAACCTCATCCCAGATAATGATGGAAGTTTGTTCAAGGAGCTGGTGAACATCTGAGCCTCTGGGTATGTTGCAAGTGGAGGCCTCATCAATATCTATTGGAATTTTGGAAGTGGAATGTGCAGTGTGACCACCATCGAGGAGCAAAGCAGCAATGCCTGATGATGCCATACAGAGAGCTATCTTTCCTTGAGCACTAATGGCTGCTGCAATGGTGTTGGCAACAAAGTTCTTTCCACAACCTCCAGCACTATGCAAGAAGGAAATGTTTCCACTGTTGGTGTTTACACTATGCATTGCATCATCATAAATGTGCCTCTGTTCATTATTGAAAAGGGGCACATTGTGGGCCACAACAGTGGCCAAGTGGTCAACATTGTAGTCCCTTTGTTCATGAAACAACCTGTTTTCAGGATTGTTGACTTGCCAATTGTCTGTGATGGCAGGCAATTCTGGAAATTGGCTAAGAGGCCTATCTGACTTGATAAGGATTTTGTTGATGAGATGGAGACCATACATGTAAACCTCATCATCCTCGAATGCCCTGTTTGGATAAATGGCCTGGAGCTTGACTCTGAGGTCATCACAGATGTGATGTCTAAACTGTTGCCACAGAATGCCAGGAGAAGTTGGATTGCAATGGAGGAGAATGATGGCAAAGAGTGATCTGAGGGATGAACCAAGCTTCATATTGCTTGCCTCTGTAAGACACTGTATCCACTCTTGGTCATCCTGCAAAAGTCCCAATGCCATGCAGGCCTTTTAAAATGTGTCATGAAGTGTGCCATTGACTGTGCACAAGTCAGGAAATGACATTGCACCTTTTATGACAGTAAGGAGCATTCTGAGATAGAATCTTTCACCCTGTGCTGGTGAAGCAAAGTACAATCTGCCCACAGCAGGCTGACAATGCCTTCTTGGGCCCCACTGTTTCTTCTTATCATTGTAAACCCAGTCTCAAGGGGCATTTTGGTATGTGACAGTTCATGCTGCTTTGTATTTTCTGTTGGCTTCAAACCAAGCTGTGAGATGTGTTATCTTGGAACTATCCCTTTCCATTAGGGGATTCAGCATGCATGGGAAAGTCATTGATCTTCACTGTGGTTCTATCATGCCCTTTGTAGATATACTTGTGAATGTACAGTAGGCAACAAAACCCTTCCAATGTTTTGTACTTTTGGAAAGATGTGGGGAATCTTTACACCATGTTGAGGGTGTAGGTTGTTGGGTAACTGGTAAGTTTTGTTACCTGTTGGTATGAGGACAGTGCCTGGGGTGTTGTCCGTTGATTCCTCATGTTTTCCATTACAGAAAAGTATGCTTCATCATTCTGATGAAGCTCTGTACCATCAAGACAATGGCAATGTGATTCCTTGCAGAATCGTGGGTGGATAGACATTATGGACCCTTCAGGTTCATATGGCAGTTTGCCTCAAATGATGTCCTTTCTGTCCCTGTCATCTTGTCTGGTGACGAGGTGTATTAGATCCTGTGGGGCTTGGAGTCCCACAGCTCTCTGCTTAGTCTCAACAACCTTGACTCTATGTCGGTCTTTATTGGTCATCTCATCCTATTTATCAACAATGCGGTCTGCAATCCTATCTCCTTGTTTAACGGTGATCATAAGGTCACTACAGTAGGCAACAAAACCCTTCCAATGTTTTGTACTTTTGGAAAGATGCCTTTATATCTCAGGAAATAAATTTGCTAAATTCTTGAAAATATTACATAATATACTTCAACATCATATCTTCTTACTGAGACAGCCACAAGTTTGCATAACTCCATTTGGTAACTTTCCCATGTTACTTAAAGTTGTCACTCATTGGAAGGGTTTTGTTGCACTGATTTTTTCCATAGAAAATTGTATCAAATCACATGACTGTGTTGATTACAATAAACAATAACATACAAAGTCATGTGACTTCACTCCAGAATGCTATATAAGATGCTTTTATCCACTCACAATTCTCCAGATCCCCCCACTCCGCTATGCACAAGCTATCATCCAGCCAGATTACTCGTGTTCTTACATTGCTTGATGCTGGTCTCTCAGGAGCCCAGATATCTGCCCAAACCCATCTAGGCAGTGGTACAATCAGTTGTATTCGTTCTCAGCATCATCCCAACCTTCCAAGATTCTCTAGTGGCCATCCATCAAAGCTCATGGCTGCTAATATTGATTATGCATGATGCATTATTTGAATGGGAAAGGTGGAAAATGCTACTGAAGCTGCCAAGGCCCTTGTGGATGTCACAAATACATCCATATCTGCTCAAACACTTTGTGGTCAGCTCAAGTCCAAAGGCATGCAATCTGTAGTAAAGTGAAAATGACCATTTCTCAAACCAGCACAAAGGTGGGCAAGGATGGAATTTGTGGAAAGGCATCTGGAGTGGACTCTTGAGGACTGGAAGAGGATCATATGGTCTGATGAAACTAAAATCAATTGTTTGGGGTCAGATGGAAGGAAATATGTGTGGAAAGATGTGGGAGAAGGCTTGAGTGATCGCCTAGTTGAGGGAATGGTGAAGTTTGGAGGTGGTAATTTGATGCTATGGGGCTGTATGGGCTGGGATGGAGTTGGGTATGCAACCAAGATTGATGGGAGGATGGATGCTGATATGTATGTGGCAATCCTGGAGGATGAACTTCAGGAATCCCTCACCTATTGGGACAAATCTGCTGATGACATTATCTTTCAACAAGATAATGACCCCAAGCACACAAGCAAGAAGGCCAAGAAATGGTATGAAGACAATGGATTCACTGTCTTCAAGTGGCCTGCACAGTCTCCAGACATCAACCCTATTGAACATTTGTGGAACTATCTCAAAAGAAGGCTGGGGGACTATGAAGAACCAGCAAATAGTGTTAATGAACTTTGGGAGAGGGTGCAGAAGGAGTGGGAGGCAATTCCAAAGGAAGAGTGTCAGAAACTGATTGAAAAATCAGTGCAACAAAACCCTTCCAATGAGTGACAACTTTAAGTAACATGGGAAAGTTACCAAATGGAGTTATGCAAACTTGTGGCTGTGTTAGTGAGAAGATATATGTTGAAGTATATTATGTAATATTTTCAAGAATTTAGCAAATTTATTTCCTGAGATATAAAGGCATCTTTCCAAAAGTACAAAACATTGGAAGGGTTTTGTTGCCTACTGTATTTGATGGCCTCCACAGAAGAACAGATCTCAACATTGATGTGACAATTGTATCTGACCAAATGAACCATCAATGAAAGATTTGAAAATAAGAATGGGATCTTACTTTGCAGACAAATAAGGATTATAAGGCACAACATCCCTGTTGTCATAGACATCACCCAATTTCTCCACAGTCCTGCCATTGTTGGGTCTAGCATACTCAGGATAGCTGTTTTCATTCAAGACAGTATGTTCTTGAAAGCACTTTGGATATCTCTTGCTGCATTTCTTGTTGACCATGCATTTAGCCTTTGGTCTTGTGGCTCCACAGGGACCATGCAGCATGCAAGTGCTAATGGTTTGATACAACAATGGCTGTGTGACTGGATCAGGAAGCTGAGCTTGTACATCAATGTGTCTTGGTGGGTCATGATAGAGTGGTTCAATGGCTAATGCAGCTTGCTGCATAGCTAGCTGCTGTTGTTGTTCCACTTCAAGCCTCCACTGTATATCAGCTGCTTGATCTCTTTCCCTCTGCTCTCCTTCAGCAGTCTCTCTAACAGCTTCAGCCTGAGCTTCAGCTGCTTGTTGCATTTGACACTGATGCACCCACTGCTCATGTTTTTGGGCAGCTTCATACCTCTCTCTTTCCCTACTCAAATTCCTAGTATCTTCAGCTGCCTGCTGCAAGAGAAGCTGATGCAACAACTGCTGTTGTTTTTCAGCAGCTTCAACCCTCTCTCTGTCCTCCCTTTCCCTATTTTTCCTGGCAACTTCTGCTGCCTGCTGCAACTGAAGCTGATGCAACAACTCTTGTTGTCTTTTGGCAGCTTCAGCCCTCTGCCTTTCCTCCCTCTCCCTATTTCTACTAGCAGCTTCAATAGCTTCAGCTGCCTGTTGCAAGTGAAGCTGATGCAACAATTGCCACTGTCTTTCAGCAGCTTCAGCCTGAGCTGCCTGTTGCAACCTCAGCTGCTCAAGCAACTGCTGATCATTTTCAGCCCTCTCTCTAACATCAGCTGCATGCTGTCTTTCAAGCTGCTGCTGAATTCTGACTCTAGCCTCAGCAATTCTATGCTGCTCTATCATTTGCTGTAATGCTTCTGGCTGAGCTGCTATATTTTGCTCTCCACCCCTCCCTCTCCCTCTCCCTCTACCCCTTCTTCTCTGCAATTGTGGTGCTGGTGGAATCACCACAGGAACAGGATTGGCCAGTGGCCTATTCCATCCAGCTGGTAGCTGAACCTGTGGTATCAACTGCCTATGAATAGATCCTTCTAATGCCACTATAGGAACACCATTATCCCCAGCAGCATTCCAATTGGCTGGCATTGCCACCTCAGGTATTTGAGCTGAAAAAGCAACCCCAATATTTGGTGGCATAACAGGCATTACATATTGCCTTGGAGTGTTCCAATCTGCAGGCATTTGCACCTCAGGTATCTGAGCAGCCAATGCAGCACCAAAGTTCAGTGGAGCAATGGACTCAGTGCCTGTAGACACCCTGATTCTCCTTCTCCTCTCATCAAGATTGGTCATTTGTAATCTTGACAAATGGTCTGCTGCTCTAATTCTAGCCCTTTCTCCCTCTGGAGTAGAAGGTCTATTTTCATCCCTACAACCACTGTAAGCCACTGCATTGCATTCAAGATGTATGCCAACACAACTCACATATTTAATATACCCAATAGCCAATTCAAATAGGTCTTCCAATGATAGTCACAAATATGCTTATTGAGCAACTGTAATGTATCACTGTAATCACTTGTAGCTTTTCCAATGATAGTCACAAATTTGCTTATTGAGCAAGTGCAATATATCACTGTAATAACACTTCTTTGATATATGGCCACCCAATTCCAACAGGTTTTCCAATGAGAATCACAAATTTGCTTATTGATAATAGCTAGCAACTGCAATAATATCACTGTAATAGCCTTTGCCCAAACTTGTGTGAAGGTCACTCAATTGTAGTTGAGTTCCCCTCACATATAAGGAAAATGGCATCTGTTTGGTCATGTTTTGCCCAGAAACTGCAAGGCATGAAGGTAGGTGTCCACTATATCATGTTTCAACTGTTATGTAATTTCACCTGCCATTTTCAGTACAGTACCCATACATATGGGAGGACTTATTTGTCAGCCCTGACTAAGCCATCATTCCTGACCTAATGCCATCATTCCTGACCCAATTCCATCAATCCTGACTTAATATTGATGGCATTACAAATTTTTAGCTAATCCCATCACACTTCCTTCCCACCCCACACACATCTTCCCACCCCACACAGTTGTCCCCCATGTAATAGATGAGCTTACAACCTGTGCCTTTGGCAGGGTCCATATGTTGCAAGTCCTGCACCTTCAGCACTCTGTCTAGAGCTCATCGGGGGGCAATTTACTCAATGAGATAGTTTCTTCTGAAACCTAGGTGATTTACAAATCTCATTTACTCAATTGAATACTTGAATACTTTTCTTTTTTACATCCACTTATGCCCCCCCCCCCCAAGTCTTAATAACCTCCCCTCAAGTCTCCTTAATATTTTTTAAATCCATTCTTTTCTATTCTATGTCATTTTACAAATACTCACCTTTTTTAATTCAAGACAGCCAATATTGAACTATATACAACATTCCCTGTTCTCCTATCCCGATTGTTTGAAGGAAACAGCACCTTGAATGGACAACATACAGCTGCCCATGCAATATCTGTCATTTATTTAATCGTAATACCCACATTCCCCCTATTTCTCGAATTCTTATACCTCTCCTGAACACATTGAAACCTGAAATTCACCCTCCCTACCACCTGCACTAAATTGAAGGAGTCCTATTCTCTGAACATATTATCTTAATTCACTCCCACCCATCATCCATATGTACATATCCAAATCCACCCTATTCTCCCATTTAACTCTGCCTGTCATTCTGATACCTACAATCACCACTCCCACCCAATTAAATCCATGTTGGCCCCCACTCTACTTGTAATTCCTCTCTCCTGTAATTCCTCTTCCCTGTAATTCCTCTAACCTGCAATTCCTCTACCCTGTAATTCTATAATCACAATCACCACTCCCCCCCAATCCAATTCATGTTGGCCCATCTAACTCATTTACCCCCATTCTCCTGTACTTAATTCTGATACCTATAATCACTGCCTTGCATTCAACAAATACCCCTTCAGGAATCTACTGAGATGTGCTCAACCCAGGCTTGACAGGCCTGACTCAGCCCAGCAGACAGGCATCCCTTAGCCTTCCAAATGTCCTTCCTGACAGCAAACCTGGTCAAATCCAGCTTTCCAGGTCTTCCAGGCCTGAATCAGAGGACAGAAAGCCTGTCAAGCAGGCTTTTCATGCTTTGCACCTCATGAGAGGACAGCAAACATGTCAAGCCAGGGTTTGCAGGCGATGTTTTGCTTACATAATACACAGCACTGTGCCATTTTCGGTTACCCATACATATGGGAGGACTTAGGGTGCATTCGTGTCCCCAGTATTGGCTCAGCTCCCCTGCCAAGCATCAAAGATGTCTGTCTTGACAACCAGGCTGATGGTTTCCAGCGGTGTTTGGTAGCAATTCGCAGGTGTCATGTGAGTGACATCGCATCAAAATACAGTGAAGTTTGTGTCTCTATGTGCTACTAGCACATCCGTTCTTTACCATACCTCTAATCTCTTAATATCATGGCAAAATACAAGTCTAAATCTAAATCTAAAACCTCTAGCAAAACATCTGAAAAGGAAAACAAGGGTGACTGTTGTTCTTGGACCCTCAATGATAACAAGATCCTTCTGGACATTTTAGTATCTCCACTGTGTTGAAACCTCTCTTGCATCATCCTTGAACTTAACCCAGTCCTTGCAAGATGTGCATAGATAACAAGCTGCTCATCAGCAGTGACATATTTGCTATTAGCCAGCCCACTGTACACATCTGAAGTTCATATGACAGTTTATAGAAAACATAGCATGTCATTCCCATCTGTTCCTGAAACTGTGTAGGATTTGGGCTCTCCAGAAGTTCAGCCAACCACATATGACCTGTAAGGATGGAAGTTCACATTGGAATAGGATCAGGAAGAGATTGAAAGTGGATAAAGACAGTAACAGCTGCCATAACTGCCCCAATGATAGCTATATTCTTCTTCTTCTTGGCTGAGGACCTCTGTGCCAGTGCTTTATGTAGTGTCCTGTCCTTCTGAGTTGTTGTAGTGACCATAGTTTAGCATATGAAGCAGCATCAAGGCAGTGTTATCATTGTTACAAAATTGTTACTACTTGTGACAAAATGTGACATAAAGACCCATGTGAATTGCTTTCATATCAAAGGCTGATGGAAATCTGAGTGATACTGGGGACCCAAACATACCCTTATTTGTCAGCCCTGACTAAGCCATCATTCCTGACCCAATGCCATCAATCCTGACTTAATATTGATGGCATTATGAATTTTTAGCTAATGCCATCATGCTTCCTTCCCACCCCACATGCATCTTCCCACCCCACACAGTCATCCCCCATGTAATAGAAGATGAGCTTATGACCTGTGCCTTTGGCACAGTTCATGCGGTGCACATCCCACACCTCCAGCACTCTGTCTAGAGCTCGTAGGGGGG
>QLOK01002817.1:43120-58996 GCA_003313805.1 Tricholoma flavovirens
CCCCCCCCCCCCCTGCATACATTTATTCAATGAGATAGTTTCTTCTGGGACCTTCGGCCCCTCACAAACATAGTTGGTTTATGAATATTATTTACTCAGTGAGATAGTTTCTTCTGGACCTTTGGCCCCTCAGAAACATAGGTGGTTAATCAATATCATTTCCTCAGTGAGATCCTTTCTTCACAACCTATGGCCCTGAATAAACATAGGTGTTTTAGCAATCTCTTTTACTTATTGAGTGTCCTTCATTCATGAAATTCCTTACTTCAATACTTTTCTTTTTTACATCCACTTACTTATTCCCCCCCCCTCCCCCAAGTCTTAATTTTTAAATCCATTATTTTCTATTCTATGTCATTTTACAATCTATCCCATATTGGTTTGCAGTTCTTTTTATCCTTTTACTCTCTTTTATTAATAAAAGACATCCTTTATTGAACTATATACAACATTCCCTGTTCTCCTATCCCCATCCTTTGAAGGGAACAACACTTTGAAAGTCCAACATACACTGGCTGCCCATGCAATATCTGTCATTTATTTATAATTGTTATACCTTTCATGAACACATTGAAACCCCCAATGAACCCTCCCCTTATTGCTTTTTCTACCACCGCCACTAAATTGAAGGAGTCCTATTCACTCAGGCTGAACATACTATCTCAATTCACTCCCACCAATTTACCCCCTACTCACATACATATCCAAATCCACCCTATTCTCCCATTTAACTCTGCCTGTAATTCTGATCCCTATAATCACCACTCCCACCCAATTAAATTCATGTTGGCCCCAACTCTACCTGTAATTCCTCTACCCTCTACCTAGTAATTCCTCTACCCTGCAATTCCTCTACCTTGCAATTCCTCTACCCTGTAATTCCTCTGTTCTGTAAATCCTCTACTGCAAGTCTTCTACCCTGTAATTCCTCTGCCCTGTAATTTCTCTACCCTGTAATTCTGATACCCATAATCACCACTCCCACCCAATCCAATTCATGTTGGCCCCCAATTACCCCCATTCTCCTGTACTTACTAATTCCTGCTGCCTTGCATTGAACAAAATCTACTGAGATGTGCTCAATCCCAGCCTTTGCAGGCCTGAATCAGGCCAGCAGGCATGGATGCCTTAGACTTCCAAATGTGCTTCCTGACAGCAAAGTCTGTCAAATCCAGAGAGGACAGCAAGCTGTCAAGGCCCTGATCAGGGCAGTTGCAGGGCTAGCACTGCTTGGTTTGATGTTTGCTTACATAATACACAGCATACACACCACTCTATCATATGGGACAACCAAAAAATCAAACCCAGCTTATTTGTCAGAACTGACAAATACCATCAATCTTACAAATTTTTAGTTAATGGGATCACACTTCTTTCCCACCCCACACAGTCATCCCCCATGTAATAGACAAGCTTACAAATTCAGCATGATTCATGTGTTCATTGAGTGCAGAAGGCACAGGACCTTCGGCCCCTCAGAAATGTAGGTGTTTTATGAATGTCATTTACTCAATGGGACAGTTTCTTTGGGACCTTTGGCCCCTCAGAAACGTAGTTGTTTTATGAATGTCATTTACATCTCTATATACATTAAGTCATTATCTACATTTTTAATACTTCTACATCCCTATACATTGAGTCATTATATACATCAATCCATCAGTACTTCATTATATACAATATTTTTTGTTCATGCCACCTCACTTGTGCTTGGCCAAATAGCTTTGATGTTGTGCACTGACCAAATTCATGATACTGCCACATAAAACTGCTCATGTGTAAACACTGGACTTCTCAAATCCAACCCCACATGCTGAACTGACTGCCCCTATAATTTGTTGATAGTCATTGAGAAGCAAAGTCGAACTGGAAACTGCAGTTGAGATAGTGTGAATGGAAGTTGCCCTTCAATTGGTTGCAGTTTTATTTGAGGAACAAATATCTTGTCTCCAGCATGCTCTCCAGTGATCAACTAAATTTCCAACACCCTGTTTCTGATCTGTGTCAATATCCCTTGAGTTCCATTGCAAACTCCTCCACCCATGTTGAGGTTCCGAAGCACCATCACAGGAAATCCAACCTTGAGTGCCAAGTGTGCCAGAGGTAGACCTGAGCAGTTGATTGAATTCAGGTATTCTGAAGGATACAGAAGTTCTCCATTTTCATTGTTTTGAATAGAGTCTGCACTGTGAAACACTTGCTCCTCTCTGGGGAATTTGTGGAGAATGTGATGGTTCAAATCATCTACATCATCATTTTTGCTTGCCAGAATGACCTGCTTTGAGAAGTATTGATCTGAATGCTGAACCTGGTCATAGATCCCAGGATAGATGGTGTAAATCAGAGATGCAACTGCATTTTCAGCACACTTGAATTGATCAGGCAGGTCAATGTTGCTATTTTCATCTGTATGACCACCCTTTCCAACCTCCAACAGCCACTTTACAAACTCCCACTCTTGAGGATCATTTGTGTTCAAGTGCATGTTGATTTTCAGATGAAAGACTTTGATGTTTTGCCAGTAAACAGAGCGCTGCAAGGAAGCACCAACAATTTGAGGTTGTGAACCCCTCTCAATGACAGGTAGGATGTGGTGAAAGTCACCACCAAAAACAACAGGCACACCACCAAAAGGTTTATCAGATTGAAGCATGTCCTTCAGAGTTCAGTTGACAGCTTCATGTAGATGATGACACTGCATGAGTGCTTCATCCCAAATGATCAAATCTTTTTCCAGCAGCTTTGCCCATATTTAACTTCTGGAAATGGAACATGTAGATGACTCGTTGATGATGAGAGGAATCTGAAAGCAGGAATGGGAAGTACAGCCCCATGGGAGCAAAAGTGCAGCTATTCTGGATGATGTGACACAAAAAATGATCCTTCCCTGAGAATGAATCTGATTGCAGAGAGTGGTGTAGACATAGGTTTTGCCAGTACCACCAGGGCCATGAAGAAAGAAGGTCTGGCTGGTCTTGTTGTTGACTGCATACATGATCTCATCAAAGACTGTGCTCTGGTCTGGATCGAAAGAGTCCTGATTTTGAGCAGCCAACTCTGCCTGTTCCACTGCATTGTATCTGAGCTGCTCTGTGATCAACCAGTTTCCAATGTTGGCTTCCCAATCCTGAGTAACCTGAGGCATGTATAGCCAATTCTTGCTGAGAGATTTTCCAGAGGTGGACAGAAGCTGGTCTATCAAATACAGGCCATAATCCTTGACATATTCATCTGTAGGGTTGGTGTGGATGTTGTTGTGCTGAAGCTGATACCGCAAGTTGTCACAGATGTGAGGCCAGTATGTGTTCCACAGGAGAAGGGGATCTGAGGGAGCACAGTCACGAAGAATGGTGACAAAGAGCTCCCAGAGCAGATAGCCGGTTGCCATTGACTTTGCTTTCTCCAAGCACTGCTGCCACTCTTGGTCATTCTCCAAAATTCTACGTGTGAGACATGCCTCTCTGAATGAGGGAGTGAGATTGCCCTGAAAAGTGCAAAGGTCATCAAAAGATGTTGGACCATTCATGACTTTGAGAAGCAGCATGAGATAAAAGCGTTCACCAGCTGTAGGGGGAACATAGTACAACTTTCTGATGGCAAATCCTCTCTGTCTGGGCTTCCACTTGTGGGTCTTGTGCTGGGAGGTGAATTTGGAAGGAAAGTCCTGATACAACAGATTTTTTGCGAGCTCTGGATACTCCCAATTGGCCTTGAAAAAGGCAGTGAGGGTGGTGTCATGTTCTGCAGCATTCTGGACAATATCCTGCATGGTCTTCTGACCGTTCTGATTCCAAGTGACGTACTGCTGGCCAGGAAGGTGAACCTGAAGTTGGACAACATTGGGAAAAGCAGAATGCATGACAAAATGGAAGAGGCACCAAATGCTCTCACAGGCTGAAATGTAGTGAGCATCCAGGTACTGCTTGACCTTATTGTTGCAAGTCCCAAACTGCATGGTGATGTGATCATGGCCCTTGTACACATACTTGTAAATGTACTTGACAGCTTTGATTGTAGTGATGGACTTGACATTGATGTGGCAATGGTACTTCCAGATGAGATAGGGACTGTAAGTGATGACCCAGCGATTTTCAACCTGCTTCCTCTGAACCTGATATGTCCACCCAGTGTCACGACACCTGGTGGAGGCATAGGCATCCTCAGTAATGGTTGTCTGATCCCTGAATGGCTTTGGGAAGTGTTTGGAGCATCTTCCATTCAGCATGCAGGGAGCATCAGGGTTCTCAGCACCACAAGGATTGTGGACCATGAGCTTCTTGACCAACTCAAGCAGCTCAGGACTGTAATCAGGAAACTCTGAAGACAGGAGGCTATCAATCTGCTCTGGAGTGCAGAGCTTGGATTCCTGATCAAGAAAGATGATGCAGTGCATGTAAGGGAGGCCATGTTTCTGAAACTCTATGGTGAACACATAGGCAAGGGCCTTTCCAAAAATCCTGTTCTCAAAGTCCTTGATGAGCTGCTTCTGCTTTAGATGAAATGCACCTACAGCCAAATCAGAATGATCAGCTGCAGTCTGGCCTGGCTCCAGGGCATCCTGAATCTCTGGCCAGATGGTGTTTGCAGTCATGGTCAGAAAGAGGTCACTGCCCTTGAAGTAGTGATTGATGTCCAATGCGACCTGGAGAAGCTGCTGCATATGACATGTGCTTCCTGCAAAGGAGGAAGGCAGGATTTTCCTCTGACTGAGAGACTCTGTGTCCACATCTACATTTGCAGCCACAGCATCTGCCAGGCCAGCATAGACCTCTCCATGAATGGTGTCCTGATTCATCATGATGATGTGCAGCCTGTCCTGCTCTGAAGTTGCCCACTGGTCACAGATGAACTCCTGAAAGAGCTTCCCTGACAAAAAGATATGCTGAGGCTAAATAGCGGATGGTCGAGGGTAGAGCCAGTAGCAGTAGAACTCTGACTTGGTAACATATCTGCAGCTATTTGAACTGCCATCTCCATTGTCTCCATCAGCAGCTGTGTATTGGATCTGAGGAAACCATTAGAGCTGTCCAGTAGGAAACAGCAAGACATAGTGAAGGGCAGGATAGAGTGGATGAACATCTGTGATGCACTGAAGAGGTTGCCCATGCCTGCAGTAGAGAACAATATCATGGGTGCTCTCTGGCTGATCACTGTCACCTGGAAGAACAACAGCAATCTCATTGTTAGTGGCATCAGGGAGATTGTAACGGTGATGGTCACAGGCTTGATTGAATCACAAAGCAATTTTGCACTGCTGTTCTGGAAGCATAGTCCTGGTGATCTCATGAGCCTGCCTGTACATCTGAATGGCAGGGTGGTGGCGGTAGAGCATGTCCTGGAGTATGACCAAAGTGGTATGATCAAGTTGGGAGTTCCAGGCATTGGCCATGCAAAAGTTGGTGGCATCAGCTGGATCATAGATGTACAATTGAGCATATACCAGAGGCTCCCCTTCGGATGGAAGAAGAGAACTGATCTTGTGTGACAGCTCTCCATGCAGCTTGAAGACATAGGGACAGATGCCATCATTGACCACCTCTTCACCATTGTTGACAGACTCATCAACCTTGCAACCAATAGAAGTAATGGTGAGAGCATTGTTGTAGGTGCGAATGTGATCCCAAAAAGACTTGCCAATGTCATCCTGAGCAGTGAGCAACTGGAGAAGCTCATGAGGAACAGGATGGAGGGGTGGCAAGACTATCTTCCCACTGAGGCAGCACATGCCAAACTTTGGATGAATGGCAGAGGAATGTGTAAGACAGTCAGCCATCCAATGAAAGGCATGGCAGCTGGGACATTGGACATCCATTCTTCCCAAATGATGGACCGGCCAAGCAGGACTAAATGGCTGATGTGCAGGTGGCAAAAGTGGCTGAGGTGGTGGTGGAAGCTGATGCTCTTCCAGTATAATCAGCTGAGGAACATGTGGAGCAAACTAAATCAATAAAATATTATTTAATAACAACTTTGAATAAAAAAGCACAAAAGCTTTACTTACAGCAGCAGGTGGAGGAGCAGGACCATGAGGAGCAGGAGCAAAAGCAGGAGGAGGACCAAACTACATATTATTTAATAACAATTTAGAATAAAAAGCACAAAAGCTCTACTTACAGCAGGAGGTGGAGGAGCAGGACCATATGGAACAGGAGCAGGTGGAGGTGGTGGATGAAAAGGACCATGAGGAGCAGGAGCAGGTGGGGCTAACTAAATCAATAATGTATGATTAATGTGATCTGTCAAAGCAGAGATGGTTTGACATACAGGATGAAACATTGGTGGAGGAGGGATTGGAAGTCCTCTACCAAGAGGAGGCAAGGCAGCCAATTGCTGTGCTTCCCTTCCTCTGCCTCTACCTCTACCCTGCTGTGGGAGAGGAGGAAGTGCAGCCAGCTGCTGAGCCAAATGAGCAGGAAGGTGATGATACTGAGGAGGAGGAGCAAGAAAAGGATCCTCATTGTTTACATTTGGCAGCTGTGGTGGTGGATGTGGCAGTGCAGGCTGATCCATGCGCATCATATGAACATGATCTGGAGTGCGATGGTGAGCAGGGCTATCCAAAGTCCATTGGTCACACTCATTTTGTTGTGCAGCAGTTTGGTCCCATTGAGGAGTATTTGGTGGTGATTCCCTGGAAGATGAATAACTGAGTAAAAAAAAAAAGATAGATAATCATACATGATGGTGCAAAGTCTTTTTTTTTTTTTTTTTTATTCCAAAAGATGGAGGAGGGAGCTCTTTCACTGCAGCAGAAATGAGAGCTCCTTGCAGGAAACTGTGAAATCAGTGCAAACAGTGGCAGTTGATGGTGGAGCTACTTCCAATAAAGGAAGGGGAGGCAACTGAAAACCCACCAGCCCAATCTCCCTGCATGCTGTGCCCTGAGAGAGGTCCAAAAAGCAACTGGCAGGCACTCTTTTTGTTGAAGAAAGAGAAGCCAGGGAGGTAGGACTTCACAGGGCTTCACCTTGGTGCAAGAAAGCAAGATCACCCCTTCTGGAAAAGAGCCCAGTGGAGATGGAGTGGGAAAAGAGTGGGAAAAGAGTGGAGAAAGAGAGAGAAAAGAGTGGGAAGCAGAGGAAAAAATGAGCCACTGACCAATGATTTAATTCTTTGTCATCTTTGCACATTACCACCCTCCCTTTCCACTAATTTACTCAGTGAGACAACACACACAGGGACCTGTGGCCCCTGTGTGTGTGTTTTCATGTGCCTGCCAGTAACTTACTCAATTCTTCAACACACCCATGGACCTTTGGCCCTGGGTGTGTGTTGTCATATGCAACTCATTATGTACATTTTTCAGTACTTAGCAGTCCATCTAGAGCTTGTAGGGGGGCAAGCCCCCCAAACCCCCTTGCATACATTTATTCAATGAGACAGTTTCTTTGGGACCTTTGGCCCCTCAGAAACATAGTTGTTTTCCAAATGTCCTTTACTCAATGAGATAGTTTCTTTGGGACCTTCAGCCCCTCGGAAACATGGGTGTTTTATAAATGTCATTTACATCTCTATATACATTAAGTCAATATATACATCAATCAATCAGTACTTCATTATACACAATGTTTTCAGTTCATCCCACCTCACTTGTGCACTGACCAAACCTGTGATACTGCCACATAGAACTTGCCATGTGTAAACACTGCACTCCTGAAATCCAATCTGACATGCAAAACAGACTGCCCTTGAGACTTTTTGATTGACATGGAAAAGCAAAGTTGAAGTAGAATTTGCAGTTGACATATTGTAAATGGCAATTGTCCTTCAATAGGCTGCAGTCACATCTGTGGAATAAACACCTTCTCTACAGCATGCTCTCCAGTGATCAACCTAATCTCCAACACTTGGTTTCTGATCCTTGTCAATATCCCTCAAGTTCCACTGCATACCCCTGTTGCCATCAGATCTGTATTATGCGACACCGACACCGACAGACAAATGTGGCAGTGATTGCATAGCCACAATTATTTATAATACCAATCATTATTCACCGATTAGCTTACTGATCAATGCTCACAATGTTTAGTATCAAAGTTCTATGTACATAGTTAGCTACCTAATGAAGTTGTTGTTTATCTATAAGACCTCTACTGTTCAACAGGTTATGGGCCCTGGCCTTAACTGAATTTTCATGCTCACGCTAAAATCGACCTGATAACACCCAGATCAAATTTGAATGATGGCCGATGTTTCAAATGCTCCTATGCACTTGAACATTTACTGTATTGAGCCCTTGACAGGTGCCAAAAATTATGCCATTTGGAAAATCAAAATGATGGATATTTTGACAGGGCAAGACTTGTGGGAGTATATCGACGGATCGATTACCCTACCAACAGATGTGACCCAACAAATAGCTTGGCATAAGAAGGACAGGATGGCACTATCTGTGATCCGATTAAGGGTGGCTGACAAGATGTTGGTGTATTTTGCAAGTTCAACAAGTGCAAAGGAAGCATGGGACACATTGAAATCTTTGTTGGAGACTCAGGGGCATTAGGAATTGTCTTGGCATGGCGGAAACTATTTTGGTCTCAATGCGCAGATGAGATGCCCATTGATGAACATATTTGGATGTTGCGCAGCTATCAGGAGGAGCTGCACAATTTGGGACAGAAGATTGATGGGGAGGAATTCTCCATTATTCTGCTAACCTCACTCCCCAATAATTGGAACAATTACATTGCATATATAGACACTATGGTCCTAAAGGATGCACCCACATTAATAGCCCAAATTCTAGAACACGATCAACAGCTTAATCTGCAAAATTCAGATGATACAGCTTTAATAGAAAAGCCTGGGAAAAAGAAGTTTAATCCCAATATCACCTGTTATGGATGTGGGGAAAAGGGGCACATCAGCAAGCATTGCCTGAAGAAGTCTACATGTAAATCAGGAAAGGGGAGATCAGGAGGGAAGAACAAGGGTCCAATGGAAGCTCATGCAGCAGTGGATGAGGAATTCGCTTTCTGTGGGGATTGTGGGAATGATGTTGCACTGTCCATCTCACTGGTAGTTTACGAGTGGTTGGGCAAGAATATGTGATGATCGTTCCTGGGTGACTGGTATGCAAGATGGTGATTTGCGGTGTGTTTCCCTTCAAGAATATGTGATGATCATTCCTGGGTGACTGGTATGCAAGATGGTGATTCACGGGAGCTCTTTACTCTCCCCCACCTATTCTGATCGGAATCCGTTCAGATTCCAAGCTGTCCAATTGGAATGCTAGGAATCCGAGCAGAATTTACTAGGAATTTTTTTGGCAAAGGTTACTGCCAAATTTACATTCCTAGTCCTAACTTTGTCCGATCAAAGTCCGAGTGAAGTCCTAGTAAATTCCTAACCAGGTGCTCGGACTCGGAATTTCTTGCTAGGAGTCCTTTCGGATTCTGAACAGCAATTGCTAGGAACGCTAGGAATAGTCCGAGCTTGTCTGAGTCCTAGTTAGGTCACATTGTCCTTACTTATAAGTATAAAAGTAATGTTTCTGCTGAGAGTCGAACCCTCAACCATTACATCAACCATTACATAAACAAAGATGTGACTAACCATTACACCACAAGGGCATAAATGGTCACGTAATTCAACACCCTCGATAGGGTTCCCAGTGGCTGTGTATTACAAAGCACACAGCCATCATCAACAGTGCCAGCTCATCATGCTCAACCACCACCACCACCACACTCAACAATGACGCTGCCCTCCTCCTCCCCTTGCCACCACCACCTCCCTAACACCCACAGCCACAGGTCCCACGGCCACCACCACAGCACCACAAGATGGACAGGAGCCGCAATGCACATGAAACGGGCCCAAATGACACTGTTGTCATTTGGGCCCTAGATAAGTTAATTTATATTTGTTTCTCATTATTTTTATTTGAACTAACTTATGTTTTTGTTAATTATAGGTTCTATCTATTTTGTAACAACACGATGACCCTAAAACCACACCACCACTGCTGCAAGCAACTGCTCACGGGGTGGAAATGGGGAGCAGGAGCAGACCACAACAACAACCGCCAATGAGAAGACAGGACGACCAGGACCAGGACCAGCAGGGGCATGACGACAGCAGGACAATGACAGGGACAACGATGGCAGAGGGGCGACGACAACAGCAACAGCGACAATGCCAGCCCAACAAGACCTGACAATGAACGACCCACCACCCACCCCCAGCCTCACGAGCAACTGCTCGTGGGGTGGATCGCAGGTGGAACGATGAAGCCGACGACTGAGTGGGATGGGGGTGCCCACCACCACCAGATGAGGAGGGACGAGGAGACGAGGAGACGATGCACTAAATGGGCCCAAACGACGACAACGTCGTTTGGGCCGTAGGTAAGTTTTTATTTTGTTTCTCACTTTTTTGTTTGAACTAACATAAGTTTTTAAATATAGGTATCTACTTTATACTGACCCTAAACCACAATGACGGCCGCCACCACCGCCACATCAGCACCCCAAACCACCGCTGTGAGCAACTGCTTGTGGGTGGAAACTGGATGCAACGGGACAGGAATGAACAAATGAACGACGAGGAGGAGGACGAGGATGAGGATGAGGGCCCAAGCGGGATGACGACAGGGAGGATGAGGGGATGAGGACCACCACCACAACAACGAGGAAGGGGCGGCGAGGGGAGGCAATGACGATGACGACGAAAGGACACAACGATGACGGGATGGCAGGGAGAGGGAACAACGAGGAAACAACACCCAAGAGACATCGTCGATGTCTCTTGGGCCGTATGTAAGTTTTTGTTTCTTATTTAATTTTTACGTTACTAACAAACTTTTTAGGGCCTAATTAAAACTATCGACAACAACAGGACAATGAAGGCGACCAAGCACCCACCCCCCACCGCTGGGAGCCCTTGCTCGCAGGGTGGACCGCAGGTGCTTGATGACGACCCGAGGGGAGAGGACGACGACGATGAGGGGACAGCAACAGCAGGGAGGACAACGGCGAGGACGGGGGACAACGACAATGGCAGACGACCCACCACCACTATCACCACCACAACAGCACCTGTGACTGCCGCTGCGAGCAACTGCTCGTGGGGTAGAAATGGGTATCAAAATAATGACATCAACTATGACAGGACAGCAAGGGGGCAATGAAAACGACCCAGCGCAACAATGGGGACGGTGAGGAAGACGACGAGACGACGAAGAGACGATGAGGGGCACAATGATGGGGCGACAACAACAACGACCCAGCAGGGTGAAATGGGGAGCCACGAGGACGAGGACGGGACGGGGGGGACAAGGCAAACGAAAAAAAAGGCCCAAGAGACGTTTGCTGACGTCTCTTGGGACGTCTGTAAGTTTTTTTGTTTCATTTCACTTTTTGTTACTAACAATCTTTTTTAGGTACTAATTAGAGCTACTGGCATTGACAACACGATGACAACGGGACGACGAAGCCAACACAGCACCCGGACAACAACAACAACAACGAAGGACCAGGGACAAGGTCGACAGCCCCAGCACCCACCCCTGCTGCTGCGAGCCACTGCTCGCACGGGGGAAAGTGGGTACTCGACGATGAACCAGACGATGACAGGGAACGAAAAGGACAAGATGACAGGGAACGACGACGACGAGGGGAGGGGATGACGACGATGATGAGGGGACGGAGATGGCGAGCACCCAGCACCCACCCCGCCCTTGCAAAGGGGTGGAGGTGGCGGGGGACAGAGATGGCGGGGCAGGGCATAACTGCCCAAAGCGCCAACACACAACCTGATGATGGACACGCACCCCCTTGCACACGCAAGGGGGTATTTAAATTAGATTATGCCCCTCCCCCCGCTCGCCTTGTGGGGGAGGGGCTAATAGTTATGTAGTTAGCCCCCCCGCCCCTCGAAAATGCGAGGGTGGGTTTTCTTTTTGTATTTGTTGTACTCCTCTCATTCACGCAGGGGGGATAATTAATTTGATATATTTTTCTATTTAATGTCCCTGCTCCTGGAGGTTTCATCAAGTACTCTGCTCTGATTATCCCTCACAATACTATAAAAGAGCTTTTAATACTCAGGCATGGTACTTAAGGCATAAATGATCCAAATGACTAATTGTAAAATTGATACAGGCATGTGAACAATTCAATGCCTGGCTGGGTGGATTTGAATCAAATCTGAAAAGAATGACACCCAGCAATTTTAACTGGTTCTTACATATCATGCTATTTCTTCACAAGACTGCTGATTGAGAAACAAGAAAATAAGGCTAATGGTCTTGAGAATGAAAGGGATGAGGAGGACGAAGAAGAAGAAGGAGATGACACAGGTGATAATATTGACTAATTCATATTTGTGATCTAAGCATCATGTACTAAGAAGTGGTATTTGTATATATTTCATTATCTGCAGATATGATATACAACATATGATACCATCATAAGATGTGGTACTGAGTTTGCAAATTCCCCTCAACTTACTCTAATATGACACCAAATGTTTCGCTTAGAATCTGCAAAAGTGTTGGTATGTATTTGGATGTCTGCAAGGTTTGGTACACAATAGATGATGCCATGAGTTTCAAAAGTTTCCCTTCAACATACTCTAATATGACACTAAATATCCTATTAGAAGATCTTGATGGTTCCATATTTCACACATCAATTGTATTTGATCATTTAGTAAAAGTGTGACAATGACAAAAATACAAGAGGAATAAATTGATGATGCCATAATGGCTTTACTTGATCATTCAAAGAGAGTGCAAGATGACAAAAAAAACTCAAATTAAAAATTCTGGTCAAAATAGGATGTACCATTACTATGTTTTATATACAGTGCATCACATGACTATGCAAGGGTTATTTTCAAACTTGGCTGAAAATTGCAGTCAGAATGGCATATAACATCACTATATTTCATATATGGTAGGTCACATGACTACCCAAGGGTGATTTTCAAACTCGGGTGAAAATTGCAGTCAGGATGGTATATAACATTACTATGTTCCATATATGGTAGGTCACATGACTATGCAAGGGTGATTTCCAAACTCAGCTCAAAAATGCGGTCAGAATGGTATATAACATCACTATGTTCTATATATGGACAGTCCCATCACTACGGAAGGGTGATTTCCAGACTCGGCTCAAAAATGCAGTCAGAATGGTATATAACATCACTATGTTCTATATATGGACAGTCCCATTACTATGCAAGGGTGATTTTCAAACTCAGCTAAAAAAAGCGGTCAGAATGATATATAACATCACTATATTCCATATATGGTAAGTCACATGACTACGTAATCATCACTAGTTGACTTAGAGATATTTAGAGATTGTGCTAGGAATTTACTCGGACGCTCGGACTTTACTTGGAATAAAACTGCTAGGAATTTTATCCTGCTTGGAATTTATTTGAAGTCCACTCGGACAATTAGGAATTCTTAGGTCAGCTAGGAATTTGTTAGGACTCCACTCGGAATCTGCTAGGATTCCGAGCATTCCGATCGGACTAGGTGGGGGACAGTAAAGTACAGATTTGCAGTGTGTTTCCCTTCCTGATGCATGATGCGTGACTTCTTCTAGTGTCTGATTTCCATTTTCACCCAAAGGCTGCTTGCCATCATTTCCACTCTCTGCCTCAAGTGGCGCAGGGTGAGGGATTTCCACCCATCAGATTCTGACCTCTTGGAATGTGGTATTTATGGCTGAGGAGGAGAAATGAGATTTGGTGGAAATCCCTCACCCTGCACTGCTTGAGGGGGAGAGTGGAAACAATGGCAAGCAGCCTTCAGGTGAAAATGGAAATCAGGCACCAGAAGAAGTAATGCATCGTGCATCAGGAAGGGAAACACACCGCAAATCACCATCTTGCATACCAGTCACCCAGGAACAATCATCACATATTCTTGCCCAACCACTTGTAAACCACTGGCTACTGAATAATCTGAATGCCTGTGGCCAAAAGGAGTGGCAGCATCACATACCAACTGTAGAATCTGGCCACATCACGATTGATCATGCAATGATTGGGGCAACACTGGAGGATGATCCACTTTCAGTCAAGGAAGCGAGGGATAGATTGGATTGGCCAAAATGGAAGGGGGCAATGGACACTGAGATAACACAGTTAACCAAATGCAGCACTTTCAAATTAGTTGACTTACCTTCAGATTGCAAAGCCATTGTGAGCAAATGGGTGTACTGCATCAAATGTGATCACATCAGGATGATCACAAAACACAAGGCGAGACTTGTTGCCAAAGGATGTTCCCAGATTCTGGGGATAGATTTTCTGGAGACCTTTGCACTGGTCATGTGACTGGAAACCTTTCGGTTATTAATAGCACTGGTGACTAATTTAGGACTCATGATTCACATGGTCGACATGGTGGGCACATACCTGAATGGAACTTTGGAGAAAGTTATTTTTATGATACAGCCACCTGAATATGATGATGGTACAGGATGTGTATGGCAATTATTAAAACCTCTCTACAGATCAAAACAGGCAGGACAGGCCTGGAACAAGGAACTCAATCAAACTTTCCTCAAAATGAATTTCATGCAGCTTTTCTTGGATCAATGTGTCTATATTAGGCACACTGATCATGATCTCTTAATCACATCAGTCCATATTGATGATGTGACTATTCTTGGATCAGATATTGATGCCATCAGGGGAATGAAAGCCGAATTGGGGAAGTACTTCACTATCATGGATTTGGGAGAGGTGAAGCAAATTGTGGGATTAGAATTGGAGAGGAATTTGGGGAAGGCTCTCAAAATTATGCAAGCTAAATATATCAAGAGGGTCCTAGAACAATTTGGAATGGCAGACTTGCACCCTGGCAGCACACCTTTGGACCCTAACATCAAATTAATCAGGACACCTGATGACAAACACCATGACATTCCTGAGTACCACAGTGCAATCAGATTGCTTATGTATGCAGCAATTGGAACACAACCTGATATCTCATTTGCAGTTCAAACACTTAGCCAATTCATGAGCAACCCTGGACCTACTCATTGGACTGCCATCAAACACATTTTTCAGTATCTTAATGTCACTTGTGACCTTGGAATTATTTACTGGTGGGGGGGGGGGAAGTCCAACCTTTGGCTTATTTGGATGCCAATTGGGGATCAAACGCCAATGATCAAAAGTCTATTTCTGGATATGTCTTCCAGATGGCTGGCAGACTGAGCTCTTGGCAATCAAAGAAACAACCCACAGTCACATTATCATCTATGGAAGCTGAATACATGGTGGAAAGTCTAGCTACATGGCAGGTCATGTGGTTATGTACTCTTACTGCTGAACTTGGCATTCCCTATTGACATCCAGCATCACTTTGTATGTGAAAAGATCATCTCACACAAGATAAATATTCAGTACTGCACAACAGACAACAACTTAGCTGACTTGCTTACCAAAGCATTACCAAAGCCAAAGCACAAGAATTTTGTTAATCGCTTAGGGATGGTGTAGGTGTCAAGGGGGAGTGTTGCCATCAGATCTGTATTATGTGACACTGACACCAACAGCCAAATGTGGCAGTGATCACATAGCCACAAATATTTATAATACTGATCATTATTTTACTGATTAGCTTACCAAGCAATGCTTGCAACATTTAGTATAAAAGTTCTATGTACATAGTTAGCTACCTAATGAAGTCGTTGTTTATCTATAAGACCTCTACTGTTCAACAACCCCTCCCCATACCCCTCCCTCATCATTCCCCCTCCTCATCCCCCACCCCCTCCCCCTCCTCATCCTCCACCCCCTCTCCACTCTCACCCTCCTCAATTCCACCCTCCCACTCTTACCCTCCCTTCACCAATGTCACCCTCCCCCATCCCCCTTTCCATGGTCACCCTCCCAAATCTCACT
>QLOK01002826.1:0-10299 GCA_003313805.1 Tricholoma flavovirens
GTGAGACGGCCAGCGCAACATCCTCCCCACAATCCCCACAGAAAGCAAATTCCTCATCCGCTGCTGCGTGGGCTTCCATTGGACCATTGTGCTTCCCTCCAAATTTTCCCTTTCCAAATTTTCCCAGGCTTTCCCATCAAGGCTGTATCATCCGAATTTCGCAGATTAAGCCATCGATCATGTTCCAGAATCCGGGCTATTAATGCAGGTGCATCCTTTGACTGTAGTGTCTATAGAAGCAATGTAATTGTTCCAGTTCTCGGGGAGTGAAGTTAGCAGAATAATGGAGAATTCCTCCCCATCAATCTTCTGTCCCAAATTGTGCAGCTCCTCCTGATAGCTGCACAATGTCCAAATGTGTTCATCTATGGGCGTCCCATCAGCGCATTGAGACCGAAATAGTTTCCGCCATGCCAAGACAATTCCTAATGCCCCCTGAGTCTCTAACAAGGATTTCAAAGTATCCCATGCTTCCTTCGCACTTGGTGAACTTGCAACATACACCAACATCTTGTTGGCCACCCTTAATCGGATCACAGACAATGCGGTCCTGTCCTTCTTACGCATGTGGTTTGTTGGGCCGCATCCATTGGTAGGGTGATCGATCTGTCAACATATTCCCACAAGTCTTGCCCTGTCAAAATATCCATCATTTTGATTTTCCAAACAGCGTAATTTTCGGCACCCGTCAAGGGCTCAATACAGTAAATGTTTGTGTGCGTCGAAGCATTTGGAACATCGGCCATCATTCAAATTTGATCCGGGTGTTATCAGTTCGAGTATAGCGTGATCATGAAAAATTCAGTTAATGCCAGGGCCCATAACCTGTTGAGCAGGAGAGGACTCGATAGAGTAAACAAAACACTTTGTCTTTTTTTATTCAACTATGTACATAGAACTTTTATACTAAACATTGCAAGCATTGCTCAGTAAGCTAATCGGTAAACTACGATCGGTATTATAAATACATAAATGTGGCTATGTATCACCGCCACGTTCGGTGGTCGGCGTCAGTGTCGCCTGATACATACTCCCATTCACAACAAATGACAGGAAGGGGGAATGGTGGGAGGGGGGGGACAACAATGAATTTGACAATTTCTTTGTTGTTTTTTTGTTCTTTCAACTAACTTAATGTCATTCATTATAAATTTTAACACTCTTCCAATGATATGACAAAAAACAAGGGACTGATGCAGCCACCAACACCACAACCATTGAGAGGAAAGAAAGAGCAAAGACAGCATGATGACCACCACCACCACCACCACCACCACCAACCATGGATGGGCAATGAAACATGGAAGACCATGACAGCCCCAAAATGGTAGGGACAATGAGCACCAACTACAGACCAACAAGGGATGAGGTGACCAGTGGGGCAGGAACAGCAGGACAACACCAAGAATGAAGGGGACAACAGGGCCAGGGACAATGGGGACAATACAAGGGGGGACAGAGATGATGTGGATGAGGATGATATAGGCAGGGATGGGGATGAAGAGGACAATACAAGAGGCATGCAGTTAGCTATTTATAGTCCAATGAATCTGCTTTTAGATTTTATGAATATAAATTTTATTGGAAGAGCAACCAATGCAGAAGCAATACTTGGAGAGCTATCAGGACAATTAAAAGTGCCCAGGCTATGCAGAGCAAACAGAGTTTATGAATATTTCAGGATTACCTAGGGCAACCTGGGGAAACCTACTCAATATTGGTTGCCCTGAGGGCTGAAAAAAAAACCAACCTTGCTCTGGGTAAGTCCAGGGTAGCCTATTGCCCTGGATGCCCTGGGATATCCCAGAGTAGCTCAGGGCAGCCTGGTAACAAAAGCAAATTTCCTGATGATGAAAATGGGAGTGACAACGAAAATGCAGAGGAAATGCTTGCTGCTATTAGTCTCAGGGTTCTGTCTTGTTACATGGAAGAGATTGATTTATTTTCTCATCATGTGCCTCTGGCTAAATGCTCAAATCCACAGCCTCCAGACTTGTATTGCTTTGATGTAATTCCTGGGCCACTTGACATATTCAAAGTTGAATCATAATTATATGACACATAACTAGTCTATAGCTTTCCAAAGCTACTGTTACTTATATATATTTTGTTACTCTTGATATCTACATTGTAAACCTCACTAACCCAAAATACAATGACATTATATCCAGCAACTATCAAGATTAATTGCTGAAGATGATGTATATATGATCAGACATACTAGGATTGGACACCAGGAAGGTCAGACAAACCATTGTAATACTGGAGAACTTGAAATCAACCCTAGATCAACCACATATCAAGGTAACTTTTGGATCACCATAATAGCTGTGCCTTCTGGCCACAACCTCAGTGTTGTTGGTTGGATGGCTATTACACAGCAGCAACCATGACATCAAGGCTATGAAATATGTCCCACAGGTGAGGCAACCATGAAAAAGAAGCAGCAGGCTTCATGACATGGGTAAGTGCCTTTGCATTTCTTAGTAAGAATCTGATAACAAAGCAAGCAAAAGCAGTTGATAGAAAACAGATGCAAAAGATTCCCACCAAGACCACCCCTCAAGACTAGTCACTCCTCTCATCATGCCTCCCAGCAATTATCCATATGGTTCTCTATGCTATGAAGTAATCAACTGGATCATAGAACTCAGTTTTATCAGCTTGTCCCATTCCAGCCATATTGTGTGCTCAGAAGTTCATCTACACTGGCTTACTCTGCGACATACATCCACAGCCTTCTGTACTATCCATGATAATCACCCCAACCCTTTTGCAATATTCAACATCAAATTTGACAATGATATGGCCTCTCACACATCACTAGTTGCTAAAACATTCCTCCACTTTGGGCGATGGCTGGATCTGATGGACAGCTTGTGAACATCAAACATATCAATGTGTTTGGTGGTATCTGAGTCAGACAACCATTGATCAACAACTTCACATACTGGAATTGCTGATCAAATATTTGACATGTTGGAAGGAAGACATGTTTTCAATGCCTTAACTGAGCTTCACATTGAAATTAGATCACCATTCACCACCATTCCTGTGTGTCCAAACCTCAACAACTTGTACTTTGTGATGAGAGATCAGACGTCCCCATCAAATTGAACTCCCTAGACTTAGATGCCTTGTCATTGATACTGACAGAACCACAAAGGTGTTATTTGGAAAGCTTCCCTCTATGACAGTTCTGATGATGTGTTGTATGAGTGTGTGCAGCTTCACAGAGTATGGCTCTACTCTTCACCATGCCCTGGTGAGCACAGAGGCCTTGTTCACAAACTTCCACACTATTGCAAAAAACCTGACAGAAGTTGAAATCTCTGCCAAAGTAAATTGGCTGCATGATCTCAGGACAGTCCATTTACCTGCTGCCACCAAGCTCTGTATTCAGGCAACAGGTCACTACCATGTTAGTCCCTTACTTCCTATGGTCAGGATAGATGCTCTGCTGTTGGAAACAGGGCACTTTTATTTGGCCAATATTTGTTGCATTGATTTTGCTGCAAGCTCTTTCTGATCATCTATCAAACATATCACTGTCATGACCCCAGGTCTTGCTGCACCTCAGCCCAGGCTCTATGCATCCATGCTGATACATCCACATCGCAGGTAGTACTTGGGAGACACACCAGTACTTTTTGCATTGCACAAGTCTATACAGTAGTCTGATCAACCTTGATTGACCTCAAACTTCTTTGATCAAATTTTTGAGCAATATCACACAGTATTGAGCCCCTCAAACCTCTTCATTCTAACTTCAAGCACTAGCAGGACTTTCCCATACCTCGTACGACCCCCTCAAACCTCACTCAATAAGTATAAATCATCTTACGAACATTTGATCAACAGTGAACAATGATATTGAACCCTTGATAATTCTCGAGCTCTTCAATCAAGCTCGATCTTCATCGAACCTCTTTGAACAACTTTGTGATGTGTTCAACAAGTCCAAATATACATCTCGATCAATCTACGAGCCCTACAAACATCTTTGAATTCTACTCAATCATTGCAATCAACCTCGATCGACTTCGAACATCTTCAATCAAACTTTGAGCATACTTTGCGCACTTTGGTGGCCTTATACATTATTATTGGACATTTGTACCACACCCCTGCACCTTGTGACATCATATGACAAGCTTATTGCATGAAGAACAATAGGCAGGATTGCATTTTGAATGACATGAGACAATTTTTGAAGTATTTCGGACTCCTCAAAAGGAACACATGTATGTACCACATGATACCCTTTCATTTGTCTCGCATTCACACCATTTCATCATCTACCTGTCCTATTTAGCCCCATATTACTGTTCTCATCCCGCCTCATGTAGGCCTCATGTTCAATTTCCTTTTTAGTACTATCTTTCATATGTCATATAAACATTGTATTAGGTACTTTTTCAAAAGAATATCATTCGCATTATTGTCCCCAGTAGTCTGATTCAAGTGATCATACACTTGAGTCCAAGTATTCCATCTTAGTTCAAAGTTTTGTGATATCATCATGATCTTCCTCAATAAATCATCGCACCTCTATATCAAGCCTCCCAACCCTCATCTCTACCTCAATATTATCATATACACCTTGCTTTTACCTCGCTCATTACATCCCCATCATCTCATTTCTCACAATACTTGTTCCTCATACTCTGATTGATTGAACTTTTATTGCGATCTCGATATTTCATTGAACCCTCAATATTTCCTCAAACTCTTTTCGATATCCCTCAATATCCCTCGCTATTAACCCCCCCAACCTTGACCTAGGTCTCGACATTCAGTACCACCTTGCTACCTTCCTCTAACCTGTGTTATACCATACGAAGCTCTTTTTAGGTGTTTTGTTTGGGTTTCCTGGTTGAGTATATTATCAATGCCCTGGACCTTCCATGACTTCTTAGTTCCATGTCCTCAACTGGAGGACACTGTTATTGCTGTTCATGGCATTGAGCTCACCCCCACTGATTTACCGCAAATCAAATGGCCCATGCTTACAGAACTCACACTCATCCTTGAGCCTGGAATCACAAACCTAATGTCTCACATTCATCTTCCCTATATTCAATGAGCCTGCATTGTCTTCCCCAAATGGTGCACAGAGTCACTCTGGCTAGAAAACTATATTTTTTGGACCAGGATAATGGGTTAGAGTTGGACCAGGACTCAGAGGAGGATGTGGAGGGCCACAATTCCACAGACTCAGAACTGGACCACATAGATGAAGGCAGCTCTCTCCCAGAGCTGGATCACAATCATGATCCTGAAGATGGGAGTGACAACCAACATGCTGATGAGGCACTCACTGCAATCAGTCTTGGGGTACTGATATGTTACACAGAAGAGATTAATTCCTTTGCCCATTATTTTCTGCATGCATCTCTGGCCAAATGCTCAAATCCACAGCCTCCAGACAAACATTGCTTCGATGTGGTACCACTTAATATATTCAAAATGAATTCATAATTATAGAATGCTTAACAATATATAGTATATGTAGTTCTTGGTATTTCTTGGGGTTGTACAACTACTGTTAGATGTAAATGCAAATACAATTTTTTTGGAACCAGCATGGCAGTGGCATTGTTGTTCTCATTAGTTGGGGGTACTGCTCCTTGTTATGGGCACCAGTCATTGTAGTAGTAGTTAGTACCTAAAAATTTCTCAAATGAATCAGCAAGATAATTTTTTTAATGCTGTCAATGTATGCTAATTTAATAGTAAGCTGACCAGTCATCATAGTCGTATTTAGTACCTAAAATTTCTGTTTTCATCAATAACAAATGAAATGGGGTTGTATGACTACTGTTACATGCAAATGCAAATACAAAATTTTGGAACCAGTGTGGCAGTGGGATTGTCATTCTTGTTCTCCCTCCCCACTGTCTTCCCTCCTCCACCTCATTCCCCCAGGTGGTCTTCCTGTCAGTGTCATCTCCCTTTCCCCTTGGCTGTTGTCATTGATCTGCTGGAACTGGGGCCTGACAGGTCAACTGCAGTCATTTGGACATGCTGGCATCATCCTCAAGTGCTAGCACCCACAATCCCAGTAGTTGGGGGTGCTGCTCCTTGTCATAGGCACCAGTTGTCATAGTAGTAGTTAGTATCTAAATTTTTCATTTTCATTGATAACAAAATGAAATGATAAATGAACAAAACTTTACCTATGGTCCAAGAGACATTGACAACATCCCTTAGGCTAGTTGCTGCTGTTGCCACCTGTCTCCATTGCCTCCCCTATCACACCCAGTCTCCACCCTGTGAGCATTGCTTGCAGCGGGGGGTAATGGTCATCCTGGGTGTCATTTAATGGCCTCCACATCATCAATGTTATTGTTGTTTGTGCCATTGTTCATGCTGGTGCTGGTGTTGGTACTGATGTCATCATTTCATCATTGTCATGGTCCTTGGTCTATTCCTCATCATCCTGGGTCCACGGCACTCATTTGAGTCTGACATTGTGTTGTGGAATTCTGTTTTGGGTATTGGGCACATCAGTGACATGGTGCATTTATGGGGATTGCTGGGTGCTCACCAGATGGGTATCCCCTTGTGGGGTCTCCCAGCATCCCCCTGCTCACTCCCAACCCTTATCAACACCCTCACATCCTGCTTGCAAAGGGAAGGGAGGTTTGGTGGCCAGTGTGGTAGCTTGGTTCATGTCGAGACCCATAAGGTGGAGTTTAGTTCCTAAGTAACACAGAAAAACAACTAATTAGTTGAGTAAAAAACAAAGGAAACAAAGAGCTTACCCTAGGGTGCTGTTGTAGCAGTGTGCATGACACAAGTGGTAGTGGTAGTTGGAGTGCGTTGGGTTGAACCATGAGACTTAATTTCCCTTTGGGTCCAAAATCTGCATGTCAGAAGAACCTGCTGACTTTGAAAGTGGGTAGGGGCTGACTTTGAATGTCTAAAGGGCTGACTTTCAAAAAAAGGTTATTTGGCACCTGGCTTAACCATTACATTTTGATGGCAAATTCCTGGGTTATAAAGATGAGTCCTCATACCTCAGACTTGTAACATACCTTCACTAAAGCTCACTAGGTAGTGAAGGAAGCAAACAGTTTGGGTCCACATACAGATGTTATACAGTAAGTATTCTGAGTCCTCCTCCTGAACCTGTGTCCACTTTTTGACTCCATTTGCTGTTTTTAAAGCTCAAGAAAATATTGAATTTTGTATCCAAGATACACATTACCATTTCCCTGCAAAAATAAAGGTACAGGAGAATAGGTAAGAGGCTAGCTCCCTTACTACCACTCCCAACTTTTCTGACACATAATTCTTGCTCCCCTCATTTCTATACTTGGTTCCCCATTTCAAATGGCATCCCCCCATCACTTGATGGCTGCATTGTTGATCCTAGAGCATGTACAGTTGAACAGAAGGTACCTCTCCTCCAAAAAAGGAAGATCATGTTCCTTTAACTTCCTTATAATTTGTTATGGATAAAAAGGCAAAATTCAAGTTAATGTTGCATTATCATCACATATCCATAAATAAATAAAGGAATGAGGAAAGAAACCATAACATGGGGAAAATTATAAACTCTGACTTGAGTTTCTGGGGTCTGTTGTTTGCCTTACACTTGCCATTCCTTAGAAATCACAGTATATACCAAAGAAAGTAAGCTGGCTGGTCCCTGTTGATTTCGTGCTCCTACTTGTTTTGGTGTATGTGAATTTCTGGAGCAGCTGTACAACTTTTTGCAGTTTCAAAGTGGTTGCAAAATATGCTCTTCCCCAGACTCCCAACCAGTCACAGGTGTGGTAAAATAAATCCCAGGACAAAAATTTTATTTTTAGTATGTTTACATAATACACCCATGTTAATCTGAAAGTTGGTAAATTTTTACTGCACCATAGCAACTGGCAACACTTGTAAAATAGCACATGCTCACTCCCTACATGTGGTCAGGCCAACACCTTAGTAAGTATTCAGGATTCTTGATGACAAATAAAGGTATTGCAGTAGCTGATGTTGCACTGATGAATTTAGATGGATTTTCAATGGTTGGCTCAGGGAGTTAGAGTTGATATTGAAGTTGTCATAAGCAAATGAAGTCATCAAATGGCACACTGCTTGTCAGATGTTTTTTGCAGCTTCTTTTGACAACAAGGCTACAGTGTGATGAATCAATGTGTAGGGAGTGACACAGGTGACCCTTGGTTTTTTTTGGCAACCCGTACCCATACCTGTGAACACCACACCCATGTGGGTCACCCTTGGTTATGTGGGGGATTCAGTAAAAAATGGTTCATGCATATTTAAACTATTATATACTAATATAGAATGAGAGAAGCTCCTGCCCTCCTCCCTTTGACCTATTGTCCCCCTCCCCTCCACACTGCTCCCCAGTTCCACCCTGCAAGCAGTTGCTCATGGTGATGTTTTGGGGTGCTGCATTGGTGGCAGTGGTCAGTGATAACACTCAACCAGGAAACCAGTACTTTACAGTCCCCCACCTGTCCTATTGGACTCTGATCAGACTGCTTGGACTGCTCAAAGTCCAAGTGGAATCCCATTGAAGTCCAAGTGGAGTCCTAGCAGTCCAAGTGAATACCCAGTAGTCCCAGTGGAGTCAAAGTCAAAGTCCCAATAGGAGTCCAAGTGGAGTTCTAGTGGAGTCTGAGTAGACTGAACTCAAGACAATTGAATGATCAAGTTGAATTATTAATGTCGGAGTACAGTCCTACTACTGCTAGACTTGGTGAAATTTTCATCAAGTGCCCACAAAATAAATGTGTACAGAGTGGGATTTGAACCAGAGACCTTGGGGTTGTAGATCACATGAGCATCACATGACCAACAAACAAGTGTGCTCAACCAGTTGAGCCATGGGAGCATTATTAGCAGTGTATACAAATTATATTTAAGTTCTTCAAAATGAAATATATTTTATTTTTATCTCCCTCACACAAATGCGAGGAAGGCAGCTTGAGCCATCAACATATTTTCAAAAAATTAATTACAGCCATTTCAGAAAACCTTGACACTGCGTGAATTATTTTGTTTGCACATTTGATATATTGCTAATATAATATATGAGTGATATATGAGCTTACATCATTTATCTGGTAAGCAATTGATAAGATAAGTCAGTGCAGTAGCTTGCGACTTTGCTTTCAACAATGTAGGAATGGTCTTCCGCCATATCAGCGCAGACCTCAAGGAAAGGGCACTATGGCTGCTGGAGCATGACTACATCCTGGAAGATGTTTGTGAGATTCTCGACATCTCCTGTTCAAGCATTAACCATTGGAAGCGCAACCAAGCTGAGTATGGGGACATCATCCCTCCTCAGAATCCACTACAAGGTCAACCACACCTTCTCACTGCTGATCAAACTGATGAACTCATCTCTGTTCTCTGTGACTCTTCTGAGATGTGTACCTGGATGAAATTCAGGACTGGGTTGCTGTGACACATGACACTGGCATCTCTCAGGCTGGACTTCATGCTCTCATTTGAGATGCTGGTATAACTTGCAAGATGCTTCAAAAGGCAGCATCTGAATGGGATGAGGAGGTTCGCCAGCAGTGGCAGGAGTTTGTCAGTGAAAATCTTGTTGCATCGATGATCATAACAGTCAATGAGTGAAGCAAGGATGATCAGACAATCTTCCAAAAATATGGCTGGAAATACAGTGGTGGTGGAGTTGAAGCTGGAATACAAGGAAACATAGTAAAGACAGGGACTGTAAAAGAGTGTGAGGTTTTGGGAAGGAAAAAATGATGCGAGACTGCAAGAGCATAGTTGACTCAGACGCACGGCAACTTGAAGACAGATTGGCTCATGTAAGCTGATGAGCTCATATATCACTCATATATTATATTAGCAATATATCAAATGTGCAAACAAAATAATTCATGCAGTGTCAAAGGCTTTCTGAAACGGCTGTAATTTACCACCCCACACAAGACACAGGGGGGTGAGTGCTATGTTCTATACATAAAAAAAAAATACCCCCCTCATGATGCATGAGGGGGGCTGCCAACAGTATTACTTAATTAAATTAAAATTTTAAAATCCCCCCCCCATGCAAAATAGGTGGGGGGTCAGCGCCATTGTCCCTCATCATTGTCATCATGGCACCCCATGTCTACCCCATGAGCAGTTGCTCACAGCAGTGGTTGGTGGTGTTTCCCCTCATCCTCATCACCCATTCCTCCCTGTTGTACTTCTGCTCCCTGTTTCCACCCTGTGAGCAGTTGCTCACAGTGGTGGTTGGGGGTGCTGTGGTGATAGCAGTGGTGGTGGTGCTGCCATCCCCTCCCATCCCCC
>QLOK01002828.1:0-11120 GCA_003313805.1 Tricholoma flavovirens
ACATCTGTTAAGGGGGACACCCATATTACATAATCCATCATGTGTCAGATTACATCATCCAACACAGGGCCCATAACCTGTTAAGACAGAAAAGATGACCAGACTGGGGATTGAACCCAGGACCAACTGGACATATACCAGATGCTCTACCAACTGAGCTATCAGGTCTTGCTAGGTTCAATATAACAAGGTGATTTTATACATAACCAGACTTCTCAATGCGACCTCAGACTTGACCACTGTTTCCCCAGACAGCAGGAGAGGATTTAATGCATACTATACATCTGTTAAGGGGGACACCCATATTACATAATCCATCATGTGTCAGATTACATCATCCAACACTTTTATCATCCCACAAAGCAGGCCTCTGACAAATTGTTTGTGACAATGAAAGGACAATGTCATTGTCAGGCTCTGTAATCCTTCTCGAGAGCAACACCAAGGAGTTCTGGAGCAATGGAATGATGGGGGAGTTGTGTGGAGTACACACAAGAGATGAAGGATGTGGACACAGTTTTGGACATGGGCACACCAAAGGCAGCCCAGAGGAGATTTGTTTGACCAGATGCGCCCATGTTGTTAATACAAATGGACCACTTTGGCTCCAGGTGTGGCACTCAATTTTTGCTCTGTGCATTGCAGTAGGGAAAGTTAGGGAGGTGTCATGGGTCTTCCATGGAAATGGGATTGGGATTATGTGTCACGCTCCAATCTTTTGACATCGCAAAACCTGCGGGACCACCACGGTAATATCGATAGGAAGGGATCATGAGGATTAGTAACCAAATTAGCAATCAGTTGCTACAAGTCCAACTCAGGAAAATAGGAGAGAACACTGTGGAATATTCTAGGCTTCAGGCAACCCGCATAATCCCCAAGTTATCTTACTCATCTATTAGTAATAGTCATTGTAGGTTCTACTAGAGTATTGTAGAAAGCAGTTGAGGAAAGGCTATATATGTCCATCAAAATCCCTGCAAACTTCACCCATATTCTTTATTCAAGCTTGCACATTAGGTTGAGCTATTCAGTTTGAACCATGATTAGTTAAGCACTACTTGGAATCTTCATCCTCACTTGCCGTCTAGTATGGAAATCCAGCACATAACCTGCACATTCGCATTCAAGTTCAGTAAATCAGAGACAACCCTAATCAAGAGGAAGGGCACAACTTCTTATAAGTTGAAGCCAAGTCTCATGTGTCCCCCTTCAGAAAACCCGCGCATTCTCTGATTCCTCCCTCGCAATAAGCACAACCTTAACAGTATATTCAAACTACACTTCCCTTGATTACTTCATTTTCGACAACCTCTATGGCCACCCAAACCCAAACCACTCGAAATTCCCAATGTGCTGGGCTAACCGCCCAACCATGATCCTCTTTGACCCCTGCAAGACATGGTACCACTTTTGGTACCTCCACACATGTAATATCAGCATTTTGACCAATAGGCTCTGGTGCAGAATCTATCAGCAGTCAAAACACACAAAGACAGCGCAATAACCGTGCAGCACCTGAGGTACTAGAAGACATCAACAGAACTAACAATGCTTCCAAAGCCTCACCATTAGAATATGTCAAAAGGCCCCAAGATTTTCCTGATGACCCTCCTGACCCAGAGAATGATGATGGAGGAGACAATGGAGATCCTGATGACCCCAGCAATGACAAACCAGACAATGACAAACAAACTCCCGATGAGAACGAAAGGTTTCTTCAGGTCATGTCTGACCTCGCAACTGGCATTCAGACACTCCACCAGCTGCAACCTGCCCCAAAGCCTGATAAAGTCAAGGTGCGAGAACCTGACACTTTTGATGGCTCTGACCCATGCAAATTGCACGACTTCCTCGTCTCGTGTAACCTCCATTTCTGCGATCGACCCCATGTGTTCTCCTCAGACGAGAAAAGAATCCTCTTCATACTCTCCTACCTCAAGGGAGCAGCAGTCAATTGGTTCGAACCCAGATTAATGGACCTGACTGATAGCACACATTGGATGTGGGACTTCCCTGCATTCATCAATGAACTTGAAGCCAACTTCGGCCCCCACAACCCCATAGGCGATGCTGAGAGAGCCCTCACTGAACTATCAATGAAGGAACACTCACGCATCATCAAGTACAATGTCGAGTTTTGGAAACTTGCCTCCAAACTCAATTGGAACAAATCTGCACTTAGTGCGCGCTACTTCCATGGGCTTCCGCTACAGCTACAATCAGAAATCCTTCGTGGTGGTAAACCCACCAAACCTGCCAATTTATGTTTGAAGGCACAAGATGCCAACAAAATCTATTGGATGATGAAGGATGAAGCCAGTCACAAGTTGAAACCTTCAAACAAGGACAACAAACCCTTGAAATCAAACTCAAACATCGCAAAACCCGCAAATGAAGCCTCAGGAAATGCTTCGAAACCCGAGCCCACTAATAAGCCAAAGAACTCAAAAGAGAAATTCAAGGAGTCCTCAAAGGTAGGAAAAAATGGGAAACTTACCACCAAGGAACGGGAACACCAAATGAAGGAAGGCCTTTGCCTCTATTGTGGAGAAAAGGGCCATGTAGCACAAGACTGTCCCAAGTCCAAGACAGCCAAGGCCCACACTGCCACAATTGGTGAATCCAAGTCAGATTCTGCAGACTCAAAAAAATAGTCAGCAACCCTCATGATCAAGCTATACAGGCTGAGGGTTGCGTTGACCTTGACCATGTAGCAAAATTTGTTCAACTTAACACAGCCACTCTTTTCAATCCAGATTCCCTCTATGTCACCTTGACAATCCCCTCATTTTCACTCCTTGTTCGCACCCTCATAGACTCCAGTTCCTCTCACTGCTTCATAGACAAGACCTTCGCCAACAACCATAATATCCCCATGTTTGTGGTTCCACCCGTGGGACTCCGTTTGTTTGATGGAACTTGCAACTCCATTATCACCCAAGCAGTGGAAGTCCCGATACTTTTCCCAACTGGTGTTACACTAGTCCTCAAGTTTTTTGTCACTTCACTCGACTCTTCCTGTTAAGCGGTTATTGGATAATTGGCTAAAACATTACAATCTGTTGATTGACTGGTTTACAGGCCATATCGTTTTCCATCCCACTAATCATAGAGGTCCAGCTCCCCAGATGTCTCCCGGAGAAACAGCTTCACTGCCTGATCCATCTGAACCCCTCCTTGACCGGATACCCATGCTAAATCTGACCCTTAACCCTTCTACTCCCAGTTCCTCTCCACCACAAATCTCCTTGATCAATGCTCCTGCCTACATGTGAGCTACCCGTTTACAAGGATCCTTAGTTTTCCAGCTATCTTTAACTCAGGAATCTGCGTATGGAAAGGCCACGCATACCACACTGACCGTGGATCTCTCCAGTGTCCCAGAAGAATACCACAAGTTTGCCGATGTCTTCAGCAAAAAGAAGGCTGACACCCTTCCTCCCCATTGTTCTTACAACCTGAAGCTTGAAATGGAAGAAGGCACTTTGCCTCCTCCTGGATGTATGTACTCCTTGTCCCCCTCAGAATTGGAGGCACTTCGTGCTTTCATTGACAAGAACCTAAACAACGGCTTCATATGACCCTTGAAATCCCCCCATGGAGCACCCATACTCTTTGTCAAGAAAAAGAGCAGAGAATTACGGCTTTGCGTGGATTACCGTGGCCTCAATCAACTCACCAAAAAGGACAGATACCCACTTCCCTTACTATCTGACCTTCTTGATGCCCTGAAAAAGGCCTGCATATACACCAAAATTGACTTGTGCCATGCTTATCATTTAGTACACATTGCCGACAGTGAAGAATGGAAAACTACCTTCCATACCCGTTACGGTTCCTATGAATGGTTAGTTGTACCATTCGGTCTTACAAATGCACCAGCAACTTTTCAATGATTCATGAATGACATCTTTCATGACCTCCTGGATGTTTGTGTCATCATTTACCTCAATGACATCCTAATCTACTCTAACGACATGTCCCAGCATCAAAAGCATGTCAAAGAAGTACTTCGCAGATTGTGTGCAAATGGCCTCTACGCAGGTGCACAGAAATGTGAATTCCACAAGGACACTGTGGAATACCTCGGATTTATACTCTCACCCAACGGTTTGCATATGGCCCAAAATAAGGTCCAGTCCATTATGGATTGGCCCGAACCCCGCAAGGTAAAAGACATTCAGTCATTCCTAGGGTTTTGCAATTTTTACCGCCACTTTATCCATGGATATTCCGAGATTACTGTACCCCTGACCCAGCTAACCCACAAACACATGCCCTGGAATTTTAGTGAAGATTGTTGAACCGCCTTCAATCGTCTGAAAGAGGAATTCACCCATGCCCCTATAATCACTCATTGGGTCCCAGATTCTCACATGGTCGTCAAAACTGATGCCTCGGACTACGCCCCGGCCACTATCCTTTCCATCTATACTTCTGATGGAGATATCCACCCTGTTGCATTCCATTCACGCTCCTTCAATTCTGCAGAACTGAACTACGACACTCATGACAAGGAATTATTAGCTATCTTTGAAGCTTTCAAGCATTGGCGCCAATACCTCGAAGGCAGCGCAATTCCCGTCAACGTGGTTACTGACCACAAAAACCTGGAATATTTCACTACCACGAAGTTACTCACTCGACGCCAAGCCCATTGGTCTGAATACCTTTTGCAGTTTAATATGATTATTCGCTTCTGTCCTGGGAAGCTAGGAGCAAAACCTGATGCTCTAACTAGACGATGGGATGTCTACTGCAAAGGGGGAAATAGGGACTTCGCCATGGCAAATCCGAGCAATATGTGCCCTATATTCACCAATGAGCAACTCACTGCCTCATTATGGACAACTTATTTCACCACACCAATCCTTTGTACCGCAGTGATTATGGATATTGAAGAACTCCATAACACCATCCGAGAATCTTATTCCCTTGACCCTGTTTCTACCACACACTTCCCATGCACTTCCAATCCCAGGTGGACCATTGATAGCAGTGGTTTACTACGACATAATGACCACATCTATGTTCCTGATGCTAATGACCTTCTACTCCAGATCCTGCAGTACAAACATGATCACATTCTGTCAGGACACCTTGGTCAGAACAAGACACTCCAACTAGTATGACGAGACTACATATGGCCAAACCTTCGGACATTCGTCCAACATTTCTGCAACTCATGCATGACTTGCAAACGCTCGAAGGCCCCGTGACATAAACCTTATGGCTTTTGAAGCAACTCCCAGTGCCAGAAAGACCATGGAACTCCATCTCCATGGACTTTATCGAACACCTACCCATGTCCTCTGGCCACACCTCTATCCTCATCATAGTTGACTGTCTATCAAAGCAAGGTATCTTCATTCCCACTGTGGATGAAATTACCGCTCCCCAACTCGCAAAGTTATTCGTGATCCATGTATTCTCGAAGCATGGAGTTCCCACACATGTTATGTGCGACCATGGATCAGAGTTTGTTTCTGCCTTTTTCCGTTCTCTAGGACAAGCCTTGGACATGAAAATTCATTTCACCTCAGGCTATCACCCAGAAGGAGATGGGCAAACTGAACGTCTCAATCAGACCTTGGAGCAATACCTACGGATATTCTGCAATTATCAGCAGGATAATTGGTCTGAGCTTCTGCCCCTAGCCGAGTTCACATACAACAATGCTCCAAGCACTACCACAGGCATTTCACCCTTCTACACCAACAAAGGATATCACCCCAACATCACTGTATATCCTGAATGAGAAATCGCATCACAACGTGCCCATGAATATGTTGTGGACCTAGATGAACTCCACACCGAACTCCACACCCAGATGTCTGCAGCACAAAAACGCTACCAAGAACCCGCAGATCGCTGATGGCAACCCGCACCCAACTTTACCATTGGTCAAAAAGTCTTCATTAATGCTTACCACATTCGTACCACAAGACCATCCAGGAAACTTGCTGAGGAATACCTTGGCCCATTTGAAATTATAGCTCAACCCAGTACCCACTTGTTCACACTACGATTACCTGCGCATATGTGTGCTATACACCCTGTCTTCCATGTTTCCCAACTGGAACCAGAAGTCCTGAACCAAATCCCAAATTGAGTACAACCTGCACCCCCTCCTGTTGTAATTGATAACGAACTCGAGTATGAGATAGCCGAAATCTTGGACTCGAAAATTGACAACTGCAGGAAATGTAAACTCCTGTACTTCATTCGCTGGACAGGTTATGAAGGCACCAATGAAAAAAACTCCTGGTTACCAGCTATGGAACTTGACCATGCCCAGGAACTTATCTCTGACTTCCATGTGCATTACCCACGCAAACCCGGTCCCTTACCCCTCTAAGTTTCACTTCATCTCAATTATACTCTTATGATTTCTTAGAAAGAGATAGTTTAATTATTTACACAATCAATTTTTCCGTACTTTTCTACAGTACAGAGAACTCGCATTTTACCCGCTGCCTACTCCGCAGCCACTTCACCTTCCCCCTCTGTAACCTCTCCCTCTGCCAGACTACCCTTCTCCCCATCTTCCAACCCTTCGATCCGAGTTTGGAGGAATTCCCAGAATTCCTGGTTTTTCTGCTCCAGATCCCTGATCTCCTCCTCAATCTCGCTGTCCCTCCACGAATTGAACCATTGATCATCAAGACCATGATCCATGATCTCGTCAGCCTCATCAGCTGCGCCCTCCCACAGCACACCCTCGATCCTCTCCAGCCTTGCATTCACCCCTTCCAACTCTGTCCCCATCTTTTCAATCCCCACCACCAACCTCTTGAACAACTTCATTCCATCTCCACCCAGAGCGGGAAACCTGCTCAACCCCGCAGCCAACTTGCTCCACACCGCCTCGCACTTCTGCTTGACTTTGAGGCAGGACTTACAAGTCCTACCCCATGCCCCTGCAACCTGCATGCAGTCCACATTTTGGAGATTACATCTAGAAAAGCCATTAGAAGTAGCAAACAAGAAAAGAAAAGGCCACACACTTGCGGCAGGACACCACTGCCACCTCTTCCTCTTCAGCCCCTCAGCCAACTTACATTTTTTGGCAGCAGGTGCCTCGTCATTTCCGTCCATCATATCCACTCGATGCTTAGCAGCTTTTTTAGCAGCCTTCTGTGCCGTTTCCACCGCCACCGCTGCCTCTTCAGCTTTCTTGGCCTCTGCCAACTCTGCCAACTTCTTCTTTTTCTCCTCATGCTCCTGTTTCCATCTCGTCTCGGCAGCCTCCTCCTCCTCCATGGTGGCCAATTCAGCCTCGAGGTCTGCAGCAGTCTTTTTCGAACTGGATGATTTGTTGGTATTGGCTGGCATAGGAATAAACAACAGATATACACTGGAAGATGATGGTTGGGAATAAAATCAAGAAATTACCGAATCAAGACATTGAACGATCACGTGCCTCGAAGGCTCGGAACTAAGGGGGAAATACTGTCATGCTCCAATCTTTTGACATCACAAAACCCATGGGACGACCATGGTAATACCGATAGGAAGGGATCATGAGGATTAGTAACCAAATTAGCAATCAGTTGCTACAAGTCCAACTCAGGAAAATAGGAGAGAACACTGTGGAATATTCTAGGCTTTGGGGCAACCCACGTAATCCCCGAGTTATCTTACTCATCTATTAGTAATAGTCATTGTAGATTCTACTAGAGTATTGTAGAAACATTTGTACTGAGTATATAAGCTCGCACATTAGGTTGAGCTATTCAGTTTGAACCATGATTAGTTAAGCACTACTTGGAATCTTCATCCTCACTTGCTGTCTAGTACAGAAATCTGGTGCATAACCTGTGCATTCACATTCAAGTTCAGTAAATCAGAGACAACCCTAATCAAGAGGAAGGGCGCAACTTCTTATAAATTGAAGCCAAGTCTCGTTTGTCCCCCTTCGGAAAACCCGCACGTTCTCCAATTCCTCCCTTGCAATAGACACAACCTTAACATTATGTAATATTGAGTACAGGCGACTAAAGCACGTCGAGTCAAGAAAAGCTGATATTGGATAAAACACAGTCATGTCAGTTTAAATAAATACTTTACAAATTGTGGAGATCACATGGCAATAAAGTCAATAGATTATCCATTATTGATTATCAACAATGGTAATGGCCTGAGGCAAAGGGTGTTTCCAAGTTAAAGAGCCAAGAATATAGCACAGATGAAGCTTTGAAATTTGAAAGATGAACAAAGAGAGAAGTTGGTCAGTTTCCTGTCACACAAGTAACACTACTGTCTGAGTCACCCAACATATGTAGAGCACTTTTCTGCGGAAAGTTGGCCAACTAGTAATTATTATTCCTCATCTGCTACAACCTCTTCAACACCTCCAAGGACAGCTACATCTAAACCTGGCTTTTCAACAACAAAGTATTGTGTCAGAGGCTCCCCAGGAAATGGAAGGTGAGGGACCATTCCTACCACACTCATGATCAATTTCACATCAATCACATGAAGTGCAGTGTCTCCTGCATATGAACATGATAGTAAGGTATGATAAGAAAATTCTAGAAGTTCTTTGTGGGGGTGTGGATAGAGTGAAATCATAGTGAGAGTCATTTCTGATTCTCCAATGAGTGATTGGAAATAGTAATACACCTCAGTGAAGTGAATCGCTGTTCCATTTTGAACCTAGTGATATAGTAATATATCACCACAGGATAAGACAAGTCAGAAGAATGCACACCTTCACATTACATATGTGCTATTCTCACTTTCTCCAGGGGTTTTAGCTTCTCCTTCCATGCTGACCTTGTGACTTGGCCATTTGGTAGACAAAGCCTTGCCCACCTAGCAACTGCAGGACACCAGCCATCAGGAACCTGCAGTGTGTGAGTGTCCTTTAAGTTGTCTGCAAAAGATTGCCATTTGCAGTCATGCATAGCCCTCAGGACACTATCCTTCACTTGCAGCAGAATAAACCCAGCACCAATATCCATTCCACCTTGGGGCACAACTGGGGGTGAAGGATCTAGATCTGGTATCATAGCATATAGTGCATTAATTTGAGAGTGCAGAAGACCCCGTTGGGAGAGGTTCGCATATGGATTGGATGGCTGATGTACTTCCTGGCCCAAATTTCCAATCATTTGCTCCATTGTCCATTGAGATGAACAGGTAGGTGGCCCAATCTGAGTCACCTCAGGTGCAAGGTGGGTGACAGCATGGATGCTTTGCTGCACAAAATGAAGGTGTTCCACTCAGCACTGATAATAAAGTTTTTCAAACTTGGATGCAAAGTCCAGCAATGCCATCGCTTCTTGACTTGTTACCACCACCATCTGGCATGGGAACTTCTCTTCACTGCCTGGCTCATCGCCTAGCGCTTCACTCCCCTGTCTGATCGTTGATCAGGAGGGACTATTACATGCACCTAGGGGTGGTCTGGTGTATTCCAGCTGCCCAGGAGCCCTTGTTTGTCCGATCTTGTTGGATCGCGTGCGCACCTGTGTTGAGGGTGTGCAATGTTTGTTGCTCGTTTCCACTGGTTCTCGAGGATCCTGGGGCTTGGGGTGGGGCACCATCCGTCTGCGGACAGGTGGGTTTGACAGTGAATCAACACTGCTGGCTCAGGTCAGAGGCTCTGCTTTGGGAACTGGGGGAGACCAAGTCAGGGGGAGCAGGCGTTCTCGACGGTCTGGGCTGCCTTAGGGCTACCAGATCTCGCTGTTTCTGACTCCCTGGGTGCTGCGGCACTTAGGGATACTACTTGTTCATGGGGTGGTGCCCCTGGGGCACCCTCTCAACGACGTTCTGAGCGCTGTCCCCACAGTCGCTGTCTACCTATGCCTCCTGGCTGTCAGGGGACAGCTGGGGTTCTATCTTCTCCTCTCAACGGTGCCAGAATGGGGCTATCTGTGCACCACCCTTGATGCGATCCCAGGAGCGTTCACTGGGGGGCCCAGATCTGGGTAGGGCCCTGCCACGTGTTTCGTTCACATGCTGAGTTTCTTGGCTTTCACCGTCACTAACTCATCGCTAACGGACTTGTTTGTTCCCTACCACTAAAACTACCAACAAAACCTTCTCCACTGGACCACATGCACCTCTGTGCATGTACAACGATTACTACGACGACGAGGACCCCATTGATTACGCATTCCCTGACCTGCCTGCCCTCGGGGTGGGCAGAACTCTCCCAGCTTGGGCAGCGATCTCGCCGATCTCGAGCTGGATGGCTTTGTTCATGGTCCTGATGGGGTTTACTACCCCATTGAGGACCTTGTTGATGGTGAGCCAGTCCTCCTCCAGGATGCGCAAACAGAGGAGGAGGACGAACTCCATGAGCATGCAGTAGCAGAAGGCTATGCCATCTGCTCTGAGATCCTGTCTCTGCCAGGACGCCTCGCCCAGCGCCAAGCTGGTGCTGCCTGCCGCCTTGCAGAAAGTCTGCAGGGCGCGTTTATGGATGACGGCCCCCCGTTATCCACCCAGGTACTGGAGCAGGCTGCCTCTTCTGAGGTGCCTGACCTCATGATTCTTCCCCCTGAGAACTCAGAGCACATTGCTGCCGAGTTCTCAGCGGTAGAGCATATGCTCTGCATTGCAGCCATGTGGCTGCAAAGCGTCGATCCATCAACAGCCCCCCTCCCCCTTGAGGACCAAGGGAGGCTGGCCACCTATGCTGGGCAGGTGTGGACCGCTGCCCTCCACTTCCCCCATGTCAGACAGACAGTGGGGGACTCTCACGCACCTCTCCCCTTGGAGACTGCCACCCCCACTTTTGGGGCGGCTCCCTCAAACGAGGAATCCTCGTCCTCAAGTCAGCGCTGTCAGCCTCGCCGCCATCCTTGCTGCACCTAAGTGCATGGCTCTATGCCATGCACGCACTTACATCTGGCTTGGGCTCACCGTGCCTGGTGCATGGGAACCTGTTGTGTCGCTTTCCCCACTATGGGGGATGCATTATGTAGGGCTAGGGTTAGTCTAGACAGACCCTAACCTGGCGGGCCCTGGCCCGCTGAGCCTCAGATTGTGCTGAGGGCTTTGGCCCCCCCGTCCATATTTGTGTCATGGTGCCTGCCTTGTGGGACATCATGATGGTCCATCCCTGTCGCGCCGGGGGCGGTCACTCCCCATTGGCTGGTTAG
>QLOK01002837.1:251-24452 GCA_003313805.1 Tricholoma flavovirens
TGAACTGAGCACTGGGCCAATCCCCTCGTGGCCCAGGGGATTAGATCTAGTATTCACCTCTTCAGGCAGATAGCAGCCTAAGCTGCCTGTAACATACAGCCCTAATTTGTATGGCATCATGATAGTACCTCACCTAGGTAGTACTACCGATCCTTCCATAGAGTATACATCCCCGGCTTGCCCCATATACACGGAATGGTCCGAGTCATGACTCTAGCCTGAGCCTTTCATTGGACCACCTGTTTGTTTTGTGTGTGAGTCAATTGGTGTCAATTTAATTTGACCAGTGCCTCAGGGAAGATCATGATTAAGTAGACCACATTGCCTCTGATCCACCCACCATCTGCTGCAGAACAATGAGCAAACTCTCCTACATCACGGGTGACCTATTTGGTGCACCAGAAAACGTCATCCTCGTACATGCTTGTAACACACTTGGTTCATGGGGTGCCGGGATTGCAGCTGTCTTCAAAGAGAAATATCCTTCACAGTTCGAGCTTTATAAAGCTCACTGCAAAGAACACGGGCAAGCCCTTATCGGAACATGTCTTCTAGTTCTAGGAGACAAACATGACATTGCTTGCTTGTTCACTTCTCGTGTATACGGCAAGCGCAAAGACAAGCCGGATGAAATCCTTGATGCGACGAGGACGGCCATTCAAGACTTGATGAAGCAAAATACCAGCAAAAAGTCGTTACATGGATGGTGGGTCCACTCCTTTACAGAAGGTGTATGATGTACTCATTTCCCTAGCCGTTTTAATTCAGGAAAGTTTGGTGTTCCTTGGGAACACACAGAGGTCATCCTCAATGAAATAGGTGTGGAGATGGTTGTGTATAGTCCGGAGTAATTGTTTATTTATGGTTTGGTGGTCGGAAATGCAAATCACTTTGGCTCAGTTCAGCCTAGTATGACTTCTTCATGCTTTCGTCATGGCCAGACTCATATGACAAACAGTTCGCTGAACGGCATACCGATTGTTGTCGGCAAAGATGAGTGTTATTACTCAAGTGCTGCGGAGAACTCTAAGCCGGAGACGAAGCCCGGCCTCAGGCCTGTTTAAGATACAGAAAACGTATGCAGAATAAATAAATCCTAGGAATAAACATGTAGGTCAGCACGGTATACCGAGATTGGCCGATCGAGACTTGCTATAATTATCTTCCTCCCTGAATCATGCCCGCCCCCGTGATATCGTCTTTGCTTGGATTGTGCTCAAGATCCATTGGATCACTCGAGGCTGCGATGGGAGTATCGCCGCATCCACAATCGTATTCGCCATCGAGGCCTGCACAATCAAAGACAGGTTTGTTCAAGCGCTTATTCACTTCATTATGGATTGAACATAGCCTGAAGGGAAGGATCTAAGAAAGATAGACCAATTGACGCAAGGCAGTCATACCAAAGTGCAGCAGCAGTTCGAGATGATGTCTGGAGAAACCAGAATTAATAATTGCTGGATGATAAGATAAACACTTGCCTGCGGCGGGTATTTCTTCAAAAGGGTTTGGAACTCTGCTGCGCACTCCCCGCACGGGTATAACCGAGATGTGAGGTAGAAATACGAGCCAAGTGCGCTTCGTTCATCGGATGTCGGTTTCTAGACCATTATCACAATAAACAACAGCGAACTTCCTCATTAGCAAAATGTCGAACCTGAGGATACCGTAATGTCATTGTATGCCTATATCGAGGTCAATGCGAGGATAGAGAAAACAGAGAACTAGGATGTACATTAATTTCCATGCAGCGCGACCCAGCGCAGCTCTAGAGGTCTTCGGATTAGAGGGGTATGACTGAAATGTTAAAAAACAATGCTCACTTGGCGGTTTCGTTCCCCAATTTCGGCATAATCACGTCGCCGTGAATGTGATTAGTTGGGTTTAGCTGCAATTCACCAGTTAAACTAGGAAATGATTTCTCCACCCCTCCTTCACCAAACATCTGGCCTGTCCATGGTTCAAAGTAGGTACGTGACGGGTGGTGCATGAAAGTCAGGGTGGTTAAAATCAACTATTCAAAATTAAGAGCCGAGAAAAATTGGGTAGGATGTGGTACGCACTAGGGCTACTGTCACCGCAATGAATGATTTCGCGAACCTGGTAATCATGTTTTTTCGAGACTTCACCGCCTGGGGAGTATTGTTATAAGGCTATCACACCGAGGTTCTGCTTGAAAGGAACCAAGGTGTCACCCGTCGTCGAACTGGAAGTTGTTGCGACATGCAGTATCACGTGGTGACGAGTCCAAGTTCCGACGGGCCCGGGAGTTCAATGGCTTGAGTTCAAGTTGGACGTTGAACGTTGAACGTCGAAAAAGGTGGAACATTGAACATCCATGTTCAGGTGCGTATTCCCTGTCTATCGAGAATTGAAAATGACTGCTGAAAATTTGAATTTCTCTTTATTTATTGTTTATTTGAGCTTAATTGTCAACTTGGCAGACGTTTCGGGGATCTCCTTTCAGGAATATTTGTACTTCCGTGGGGCTATTCAAATCCAACAGAGCTTTGGTGAATCATCGGACACCCTATAGGATAAAACTAATCAGCAACCCGGGTGCTGGCGCAGCAACCCCCTCTTAATTAGCAACCCGGTTGCCAGGAAAAGTTTCCCCGGAGGAAGCACATCGCCGGGCCACCACTCGGTGTTATGTAATTTTGTGCTCGAAGAGTTGAGAGCGCACGAAATATTAACATAACCAATACTACGTATTACTACAGTACTAGCGATGCAAAATAGGGCAAGTTAAACGATTGTGACCTACTTGCCGACAGACCCCACACCGAATACTTTGCCTTTTTGCAGCAGGCGCTCCGTCGTTGGGTGCCGAAACATCAGTAATAGGGCATTTTCCCCCTACCACCCCGAGGACGACCTTCCAGGCAGTTGGTGAATCGCTGCGAGAGCGGACGGCCCTTGCGGTTGATGACAGGTGGGCCTTTTAGGCCATCTTCCTGCTCACGACTGTAAATGGCTTGACATAAGTGTCGTGATGTAACAAAACCATCTTCTGAAGCTTACCCAATCGCATCAACTTGAGTTAAGAAATCTTCAAGTTGCTCGCGTGTTTGAATATGTGCCGTAACTTGACGCATGACAGCCTGAGCCTCATGATGAATTGTTCGTGCGGGTAAAGTGTCTGTTGGCCGAGTCGGAGGTTGCGAGACAGTCTTGTCCAATGTTTTATACTTCATGAACAATGAAAAATTTTCAAGGAAGTCATAAACTGCCTTACAACTCATGTAATCTTGCAACGGAGAGCAAAACGTCAAGAAACTGAGCCAAAATAACACCTGGTGCGGTAGAAACGACGTATTGGCAGAGGATCAACCATCGAAGTTATGACTGGCCAACGTGGAGGAAGAACTGCACGTGAGTCGCTGATGACGGACGGCCACCGCCGAAGACCAACAACCCAATTTGGCTGCAACCCGGGGTTGCCGCCAGCACCCGGGTTGCTGATTAGTTTTATCCCACCCTATAGGAGTGTGGACTTTGGAGGCCGCCGATTCATGCCCAGTCAAAACCAGACCTGATGAAAACAAGATAGGACGATTTACTTATTTAGGATCGTTTCGTATCGATGTATTTGTATTTGTTCCTTTTTTACAACTGAGTCCTGTCGACGTTCTACTGCAGCAGTCATGCGCACAGCAATTCCTTGTCGGCCTTGCCGTAGTTCGATCATCTACTAATGTTTTCGGGAACTCTTGGTATTGTGTTATGATGTCACCCAGACCCTCCACACGACCGACTGCCGCTATCAGGCCTGGAAAGAAATACTATTGCGACTGTTCTCGGTATTGCAAGGGTCGACGAACAGAAGTACATCGCTCAACATACCAAAGGCATGCTCCTGTCCATCAAGCTGAACTGGAGAAAAGATTAGTGCGTTACAGGAGAGATGATAGCTCGATCTCAGCAGGACCTTCACTGGAGGGAGGGAGCACTAACAGGGCATCTGGAACACAGGAATGCCAAATGGACACAACAGAAATCGGAGAGCCACAAGTAAGACATGTCGCACGCATTTGCAACACCTATCTAATGAAACTCATCTCTAGTCTTCTCATGGGCCCCACGACGCCGGTGATTATGATGCTGGAAGATTAGAACAGACCAACCCAGGAGTGTTAGGACAGACTGTACGTTGGCATCACGACATATTCTTGTAGTATTGAGATGAAGTGATGAATACAGACCTTCCATGACTTGGAGGCTGCTACTGCCACTCCGGAATTGGCAGACCAAGGCATTCTTATGAACGTACATCCGAGTAACGATGCAAATATTGATCCAGAAATGCAAACTTTCAACGAGGATCCTGGGTGTTTGCTAGACAGACCAGGGGTATCACCGGCACTACCTCCTCCTGCAGTCAGGCTTGAAGAGCTCTCCGATCTTGCTTGTTTGAAGGATATCAAGTTGACTATGGAATTTATCCAAGCTCTGGACAGTGCAACCTTGGACGATGAGTATAGCCGACTAGACGCCGATACTCTTGAACGCTTGCGTAAATTCCCCTACATCTCCCGCCAATGTCAGTGATCCAGACTTCCGCTTAGGATTGGACTTGTTTCTTGCAAGTCTCAATGCATCTCAGGATGCTTACAATATGTCTCGAGAAGGTGTTCTACATCATCACCCAGATGACAATATACTGTCATATGATCAAATGAAGCGAGCCATTGCTGAAATTACTGGCATTGTGCCTATAGTTGATGACATGTGCAGCAATAGCTGCATCGCTTATACTGGGCTACTGTCAAAGCTCGACGCGTGTACAGTGTGTGGTGCACCATGGCTTAATCCTGTGACGAAGAAAGCTGATCAACATCTTTATACCATTCCTCTGGGTCCTCAACTGCAGGCACAGTGGCGAAATGAGGAGAGCACGCGGAGGATGCGTTATCGATGGACAAAAACACAAGAAATTATTGCCGAATTGAAGGAGAATAATGGAAACCTTTCTCAATTCACTGACTTCCTTCATTCAACTGCATATCTCGAAGCAGTCAGAGATGGTCGTATTAAGGAAATGGATATGGTCTTGATGTTTTCTGTAGACGGTGCTCAGCTCTACCGACACAAAGCATCTGATTGTTGGATTTACATATGGGTGTTATTCAACCTTTCTCCTGATCTACGATATAAAAAGAAATACGTCCTCCCCAGTGGTTTCATTCCAGGAAAGCCAAAGATTCCTGACTCGTTCCTCTTTCCAGGTTTACACAATCTTGCTGCATTGCAGCGCGAGGGTCTTTGAATTTGGGATGCGTCGAAGGATGCGATTTTTACGTCACATCCTTTTTTTGCCCTGGGCACTGCGGATGGTCCTGGGATGACGTATCTCAATGGCCTTGTTGGACATCACGGCAAAAGTGGATGTCATTTATATTGCTCACTCACTGGACGACACAAGCCTGGCGGGTCTCACTACTATCCTGCCCTTCTCAAGCCACATAACTATACAGTTAAGGGATGTGATCACAGTGATGTCTCAATCACAAACCTTCCTTCCTTCTCCCAAGCAAATTACAAATCCAACCTTCGTCATTTAATGGCATCTCCAAATGATTCAAAGTACAAAAAACGGCGTCTTAAGACTGGCATCTCGAAGCTGAGCATCTTCCTTGGATTGCAGCCAAATAAAATTCTTGGTGTTCCAGGTTGTTTTGGGTCAGACATCATGCACCTCGCTTCCTTAAACTTGCCCGACCTCTTAATTAACTTATGGTGGGGTATGCTTGATTGTGATCCAAATGACAATCGCTCTACCTGGGATTGGGCTATACTTAAGAGTCGTACATGGGAAGAACATGGGCTCCAAGTTGCCGCTGCGACCCCATATCTCCCTGGTTCTTTTGATCGCCCACCACGTAACCCTGCACAAAAGATCTCCAGCGGCTACAAGGCATGGGAATTCCTTCTATATCTGTTTGGGCTTGGACCTGGGCTCATGTACAAAATCCTACTGGACAAGTACTATCAAAATTTCTGCAAACTTGTATTTGGCATACACATAATCCACCAATATCATATCAAGCACGGCGACCTTCGGAAAGCTCATGAGGCACTGCTAGAATTTGCCTATGAATTCGAGCATCTCTATTATCGGCGCAGGACAGACCGCCTTCACTTTGTACGACTGAGCATTCACGTGATACACTTTGCACCTGAGGTTAATCGTATCGGACCCAGCATCTGTTCATCACAATGGACAATGGAGCGAACAATTGGGAACTTAGGCCAAGAGATACACCAGCCATCGAATCCATATGCCAACCTCTCTCAGCGGGGTCTTCTGCAATCTCAGATCAACGCGCTTAAAGCCATGATACCAGATTTGGATCCGTCGCCACCTGTTGTTCCTCGAGGTGGACAGGATCTTGGGGATGGATATATCTTGCTCCGAGCAAGAGACCGAGTTCTCAGGGCTATGCGTGACTGTGAGATACAAGCATTTGCATCATACCTGAAGGATACACATGCATTGCAAATTGGTGAAAATTGGTCCCCTGGAGTTGATAGATGGGCAAGGCTTCGTCTACCTAATGGTCAAGTAGCAAGATCTTCATGGAAGGAAAAGTTAAAACCATTGACAAAAGTAAGAATGGCTCGGAATATCAAGGTGTGATTGTATTGGATCTCTTTATTAAACATTCAAATAACGAAGTCACTAGTTTCAAGCAGGACAGGGCATTCGCTTTGCTGAAGTATATTATTACTTTTGATCCCTCATTCAAGAGACTGAAACAACTCTTGCTCTTGTCTCACTCTATTCACCTCCTGACAGGCATCTCTTTGAGTTCTCGTACCACACCTTATTGTCATGCACACATGTAGGTGATGGATCTCTCCAGGTGATAGATGTGAAGTCGATCTTGAGTGTGGTTGCAATGGTGCCTCATTTTCCATTCCCTGGAAACACTTCTGAATGATATTTTGTCGTTGAAAAACCTGGACTTGATGTTGCTTCTCTTGGAGGGGTTGTGGAGGACATGCCAGACGAGGAATAGAACTAAAAATGTTACCTAAGCAATGTAGTGCCACATGTTTTACGTTGAATGACTCGAATAATCGATTTCATTCAAGTTATCTATCCTCTTCTCTGACTTTGGTCACTAGTCACCCGGTCATCAATTCATCGTTTCTCTTCACAGTGTATATTTGATGTGGACGTTTGCAACATTCACAACCTCCTGACTTTCATTTTACCCAAGGTTCCGTTCCATTCTAAATAACTATGCATATGTTTTTTGCTACCTCAGTTTTCCTTGACTCTACTTGTTTTAGTCCGGCTTATCCACTTTACCACAATCCACTTGTGATGTCTTCCTGACAACTCCCTGGTCATTGTCTCAATCAACCTTCCTCTCCAGACTTACCCAACAATCTTGAACCACCGCTTACAAGACCCTCACATCAGGAGAAGCTACTCCAGGCTTCCGCTGCACCTAACTACATCCACGGATTATCCTTCCCAACTTATCCATCAGTTCTCAACACAGCCGACATGCTTCCTCAAGAGACTCTCGAAATAAAAAAGACAGTCCTGGCACCTTTCCATCTCCAAGCAGCTCACATAGTGTCTCGGATGTATTCCAATCACCTTCCCGGATTTCAAATCGTCGGTAACCAAGTGAATAACTTGCTCCGCAAGGAGTTGAATTCGCGAGTAATCGACATGACTCCCGATTTCATTACAAAGATATTTCCTGATGCATGGAAGCCACATATTACTGACAAGGATTTTTACAGTATACTGTCCCAGCCTTATGTCGACATCCATGGCAACCACTGCCCTGCCCTGTGGGACCAGCGAAGCCGAACCTTAAGGGAGCTAGCAAGCTATTCTGAGGCCCATCTAACAGACTGGCTAAACCTCCTTAGCAAAGTCATGGGTGAAGCACGCGGCACTCCTAGCTCTCGCATATGGTCGCATCATTCTAAGAACACACCACTTGTTGGTTCTAATATTCCTCGTAAACCTGACCTTATCCTTATCGACAAATCTTACAACACACGCCTCACATCATCTTATGATCTAGATACCGACTGGTGCTTTATCAAAGCAATTGCTGAAGTCACTGCAGAGAAACGAATGCCAACGCGCATGACAGACTCGATCAATGCCAAATCATACCTGATGTTTCAGTGCCAGGTCAATCGTCGTTTCGTTGTTGCGCTGTCTTTCACAGGCAATGGCAAGTTCACGTTGACTCTCACGGACCGCAAAGGTCAACTTCGATGGTATGAGATGCCACTATTCGAGAACAGGAAGCACCTTAATTTCTTCTTCGATGTCTTCTCATTCCTCATGTTTGGGGAAGACTCGGATATTGGACTTGACCCGAATTTCGAATTTGACGGATTTGGAAGACTTCTATCAATTACTGTCGATGACAAACATTTTGAAGTGGAAAAATTGGTGTATGAGCTCTCATGCATTGTTGGTAGAGCGACACGAGTCTGGGTTGTGAAGCGCAACAAGAAACATTATGCGTTGAAGGATTCGTGGATTCAGGAACACCATGTTGACTCTGAGGTCAGTATTCTTCAGAAGATGATGGGTCACGACAAGATCAAGGATTCCATTCCACAATTTGTCTGCGGTGGTGACGTTACAATCAACGGGATCTTGGATTGCACCGGTTATTATCATAAAGACCTAAGAGGCTGGCCAGAAAGTCAACGTATTCATCGTTGCATCATCAGCACACCTATCGGTGAATCCATTACCTCAAGAAAGAATTCATTCAAGCCATCATTTCTATTCTTGAAGGTGTGTTACTTTGTTCATGATTGCATAGTCAAGTTAATAACAACATCGTAGCGCATCGTTATCTATACAATGATCTGGGCATATTACATTGTGACATCAGCCTGAACAATATCCTACTCAGGAGAGTCGCAGGTGCAGATGAAGCTGTTGGCCTCTTAATTGACTTCGATTATGCCAAATTGCTGCTACTGGAGGGTTCACCCATTCCAGAGAGTGTTTCGGATGATACTGCGGCGGGTCCTCAGGTGCCTCCTGTCAAGTGCTTTCGCACTGTAAGTCTTTATTTTTTATCTTACTGATCTGTAATGATTGATCCATGCAATCAGGGCACTCCACCCTTCATGTCCATCGAAGCACTTACCACCGAAGATGATAATTTTGCACATCATCCGTGTCATGACCTCGAGTCAATTCTTTATGTCATCTTTTACATATGCACCTTCACAAAGGGACCTGGCATACCACACACAACAATGGAGGTCACTGACACACTTCCTCTTTGCAAGTGGTTTGTTTGAGAAGATCCCAAAGATATTGGCTTGCACAAGCTAGCACATATGAGCACTCCTCAACTCATGATCACCGATCACTTCTCAAACTACTGGGCCAATTTTATTCCGTTTGCACTGCAATTAGCTTTTGCTTGCTTTCCTGGGAAGACGTGCCTACCAAACCAACTTACCCACAAAAGAATGCTCGAAATACTACATACGGCATATGATCAAGTAGAGGAAATATTGGACCAGGGTCTCGATGGAAGGAAATGACAGCGTCAGGGTGATGACTACCAGGTACCTACGAAGCGGGGGAAGCGATTTGTAGAGAGAGTGGAATAGAGGGTGATGTTGAAATCAGGGTGATGTTGAAATCAGGGTGATGTTGAAATCTTGTCGCCATATTGCTCTCCTTTTACTCGTGTAATTTCTGGACGCTTCTACTATATCTTCGCTCATCGATCATTTGTTGTATGGACCAAATTGCTATGTTTGTTTTATCTTGTCATCAATATTATAATGGGCAAATAAACAGTGAAGAGAAATAATCCCACAGTCTACTTTGATGTTCTACAGCCATGTATCTTGGTCCCTACTCAAACTCAGATAGACGATTGGCTTGCAGTCCTAGTCCACTGCCAATGGAACCATCATACAATGGCCTGAGCAATGGCCTGAGCAATCATGGCGGTTATGCACATCATAATAGTTCTGACAGTGTCAGCCCCTTTTCGTCGAATTCCTTGGGTGCGAGCCTGAGTGTGGGTACTATACAGCCTTTTTCTCTTCAAAACTTTTCATTTGAGGGCTACTGTTTTTAGGGAAGCGCATTTGACTCTGGAGTATCAATTGTTCATGGAACTCAAGATTTACATCTTGGACTGTCCCGACACCCTTCACCACATGGATTCATTCAACCAAGGTCCTTCGAAGACGAGATCCATAATTTGAAACACCTTAATGCAAATTTGGAAAGGAAGAACCAGATGCTTCAAGCACAGCACATTACGCTTCGGTAAGGTTTATTGTACAAGTATAGCATCCATTCATCTCTGACCCAAGCTCCCAGCAAAGCGTATAGTGCCCTACTGAAGGCCATCCCGAGTACAAGCTCTGTTACACAGGATGGTCGAGCCAGCCAGCCATTCCCTGACATGGTGCCGTTGAATCGAGAGGACTACCCAAATGTCAGATTCTGGTTTAAGCGCCATTGGACAGAATTTTCGAATGACCAGCTTGTCGATGTCTCCTTAGGAGCTCAGGGTCGTGGCCAGACTTGTGCTTCTCTAAACGTCAATGTAGCGATGCGATATGTGGAATTGGAAAATGGTGTGGCCATTGACAGAGACAGAGCATCAGAAATTCGAAAATTTGCACGCGCGATCTGGGTATCAGTTGGAAAAAGGGGACTGGCGCCAGCAAAGTGGGGCCAAGCTGACGTCGAGACCAGGAAGCAGTATTGCCAAGAAATGAATGCACGTTTTCCTGAGCTTAGATTCTGCGACCTCGACTGGAAGTCCGAGCAAATTGCAACTGATAACTATCAGTCATGGTATACTACCTGGGCATCCAAACTCAGACAAGTGAAATGTGAAGATGAAGAGGATATCATCGACAAGGGTGCACAGTCTAAATGCTCATGCAAACCATCAATGCAGCCCACATCGAAACGGAAAAAGGTCAAGAATTGGACTGATGGTGATGACTCTATGGGAGTAGATTTAGGTGAGGCAGCTATGGACTCTGATGTCGTCATCGTAACTACCAATACCCCAGCGACCACTGGCAACATGCAGGTCAACTATTAGCATCTTGCTCTTTGAGAGCTGCCTCGTGCTAATCTTTCAACAGATAAACATCTCCCCGATGCCTGCTGTATCTTCCGACGCTGAATTATTGACCAATACCTTAGACCCATCTAGAATTGTTCCTCATGTATCTGTAAGTTCTTCGGATGATTATCCATAAATATTAATGTCAATTTCTCTAGGACCCTACTGTTACACAGATTGATTTGAGTCTCAATTTCGTTCCATCAATTCTTATTTCGCATGATGTAGATCATGTTACTTCTTCAAACATATCCACAAGCGTAAGCACCCTGCATCTAGTTATAACTGATATTCTGATCTTTTACACACTCTGAAGCCATACAGCTGTGCGGCCACAAACGCTGTGGCCAATGGCAGCATGCCAAATCTGGTCACTCCTACTGTATCAAAGGATTTTGAGGTAAGTTCTAATTTGAATCTTGACCTAGGTTCAGGATGAACTTATATCTACAGATAATGACTTCAGTACTCATTTCAGACACCTTTTCAGAGAAAATAAATGACCTCTCGGCAAGTAGTACTCATGTGCTCAGTGCGTTGCTGCCTTCTATTTGAGTATCGCTCGCTGCTATCCCTAACAACTCAAATATTACAGGTTCATCAATTCATGAGAACGGGGCTGTGCCACCCGCAAGCATTACCCAGCCAATCGTCTCAAATGCCAATAGCACTGCGCCATCCAATGAATCTTCTTTGAGTATTACTGGAGCTGCCTCTGTGGCCAGTTACAATGTGGTCACTTCCACCATTCCTGACTGCGGTATGATCACGTTGAGTGCAATCTCGAACGTGATCTTGAACGCTGGCAGCGCTGATCTTCCCAATGTGTTTCAACTGGGTGTTTCTGGAGTTGACAGGTCGCAGTCGAGTGTTCTCGGTGTCAATTCTATGGCCAACACTAATGCTCTTCCTTCTGAGTCCATGGTCGCTTCTGGAATGCCACTGTCTGAAGTTTTGAACATGTTACCTCAGAGCAACACTCAAGACTTTCCTTCATCTGTCACCTTGCCTGGCAACACTATGGCTATGATTCCTGTGGATGTCAATAGCAGCCATGAGACCACTGTCACAGAGAAGAATCCCTCTATGCCGGCAGCTGCCAAAAAATCTTCCAAGATGCGACCTGGAACAACAAACACAGCGAGGTGTGATTATGGCTACAACAGTATTTCTGTAACTAATTCATTTTCCAGGAGTCTGTGTTCTCAAGAATGGTGCAAGCAAAATCCACGTGGAACTACGGCAGAATTTAAGGAATACTTCGATAACCTGTCTCCTGAAGCTCTTAAGGTACTATGAATAGCTAGCTACTGCTAGCCTTGTAATGCTAATGCTTTTTTTAGCAGTACGAAAATCTATCTGCAATGAAGTGGCCCACAGTGGAGAAAAAACGGGTGAGCACAATCAATTTCTATTGGTGCATTCAAGCTGATGGTTGATATTACTCCAACTGAGCAGAAGGCAGGGACAACTACCACTAGACCAGAAGCGATGCATGTTTAGATTTGAAGTGGATATCATTTAGCGTATGGTGCCGTATATTGTCGTATGGTGGTCATTTTATATTTAGCACACATCATGAATATATGGGACATCGATCAGACTTGGACAGATCAGATATTTTTCATTTCCAGAGAATCGAGGGAAATCGAGAAAATAAAGTCAATAGAGCATTGTACAGTAAAAGTGCTCCCATAATGGAGGCATGTCGACCGGAATTGACAAGAAATCGAGGGAATGCATCAAATTTCTTATGGCGTCTAATACGGTCGATGAATGTTTCCATTATTGGTCTTCTTCAATTTCCCTCGTTCCGCTCCGACCCGATTTTGACTGGGTTTGAACCCCCCTAATATTAGATTGCCACTGGGGCTGTGCCCAGGTTTTTGCATTATTTGTTGAACTCACCGGGTTGGCTGAGTCATCATTTTCGCCGTACAGTAAAAGAGGACAGTTTCTGATGCTGACCAATCATATTCCAAAAGCTCCCACGGCCCCTTCACGTGACCATCCTCTCTTTATTATGGAGACCGCCCTCGCTATATTATGGATTTTTCTTGACCGTAATAACCCGTAATGCCGTTTGACGGCCGTCTTCTACCCCGTACCGTACCGAAGTGAAAGGGTAACGGTACGGATAGCAGCCGTATACATACCGTATTGAATACGGTACGGTTGGCAGCCCTAAACCTAATCATGAGTCGCTACACAGCCACGCAACGCACTGGCGCCTGATCTTCCCACAAACCCAGCCTTATAACACCATTACTTATAAGGCTCGTTTCCGTCAAAAGCGGCATTATTTCTTCCCTAAGCGCCGTGTTTACTTCAACAAGGTAAGGCTTATGTCAGGGAATCATGCTGATGAAAAGGCCAAAGAATTCGTCATGTTTCAAGTTTGGTACCAAAATGTGTAGGTCGCATGATTAATGATATGCGGCGTTGTATGGCAACAAGCGGGGGTCCGACGCCGCTCGACTTTTCACATTGGAGACAAGTCCATATGGCAGTCCAATATCACAGCTTTCCCTTCTCCTTTCGAGTAACCTGCTGCTCGTGCTGATCTTGCAGCACCCGTCTTAGCACCTTCCCAGTTGGTGACTTCGGAATCTACACCATCATCCTCATCAGGCGTCCCAAAAAAAAAAAAAAAAAAAAACTTCTCACCTGCTTCACAACTCCAATCCCACCCCTTAACCATTTATACTTACTCAAATTCTCCTGATGCCACATCTCCAGCTCCCGCTTCACCGCCTCCACGCCCATCTTCTTCCCGGCATCGCTCAGTACAACCCACGCCCGCGGCACCTTCTCATCGGATATGCGCCCGCCAGCGACGCCCGCTACCGTCACATCGATGATGAGTTTCTTGGGGTTGGCAAGCAGCACGTTCTCGATCTCGACAGGAGATACTTGGACGCCGGAAACTTTGAGGGTGTCCTGTAAAGTGCCAGGAGTGAATAAACATCCATGTGTACAAGTAGAGGCAAGGTGCAGCCATACCTTAACTCGGTCTGCATAGCTATCAAGTAGACCTTAGCATCCGGACATTCATGGAAAACGAATCTCACAAGAAATTTCCGTCCTTGTCCACCTTAAACCGATCTCCGGTCCTTAACCACCCACCCTCCACAAAGGTTTCCTTCGTCGCCTTCTCGTTATTCCGATACCCAAGCGCGATGTTCTCGCCGCGGAGGTACAGCTCCCCCACCTCGTCGAAATCAGCCTCGCTGCCGTCGTCGCGAGCAATGCGTGCTTCCATTCCGGGCAGGAGATTTCCTGCGCTTTCGGCAATATGAGGAAGCCCAAGGACACCTTGGAATGGCTGGGCCATTCCGGCAATTGTCTGGGAAGGAGGTGGGCGTCAAAATGTGGAATAACGGGGAGGGAACGAAGGCAGGTACGTACGCATTCGGATAAGCCGAAACCTAATGAGATGCGATGTTCAGTGAATACATCAATTGATCTGCGGTTTAAGTATACAGACAAACCCTGAGATAATACAACTCCCTTGGGCACTATAGACCCCAGTTTTGACGCGAGGTCCGGGGGAAGATAGGCTGCGCCACAGCCCAAATTTTGTACGCTGCTGAGGTCGACCTTGCGGATACTGGGGTGGTTTACGAGTTGGTGCACAACGGAGGGGATCAACGCCAGCCCGGATATCTTGTATCTGCAACATCGAGTCAATATGGAATGGAAGGATGACATGGGGTGGAGTTACTTGGGTATGGCTTGCAGTGCAATTTCGAGGTCCCATTGTTTGAGAAGCACAAAGGTGGAAGGCTGAAGGAAAGCGCGCAAGGCACAGGCGTGAAGGCCATAGCTATGGTGCAGCGGTAGAAAGGCGAGGAAGACAGGTATACCTTCTGGCGTATCGAGAGGTGGAGCCTGCGAGTCATTCATAAACTCAACGAAAAGTAGTTAAGCATAAAGAACTGACCGTGTATACTTTAGCAACTGCATCCGAGACAGTAATAGCTTGCAAGATAGAATATGTAAGATTTCCATGTGATATCATGACTGCTACACCATAGAATAACAAATGAATTAGGTAAAAGACTCACAATTTTGAATAGCACTGACCTTTCGGCAGTCCGGTAGTGCCACTTGAAAACATCAGATAAGCAAGTGTGTCTTTGGCAGCAGGGCGAGCAGAGATAGAGGGTATGTTCTTCCTTTGTGCACCGTTAATCAGCTCGGAGAAACTCTTCCGGCCCATCGCACTGCCCCCGAGGATGTATATCTTGCTTGATGGTATCCCCACTTTCTTTGCAATCGGCAGAACCAGCGGCAGCAGTCGATCATTGACAAACAACCGCGTGCATTTGGACAGTTCGAGCGCATACTTGAGCTCAAACGGTGTAAAATACGAAGAAATGGGCACAAAGGGTGTGGTGAGCCCGAGAAGAATGTGTACGAGTGTGATATAATCCTAGGATAGGTAAATCCAACGACGCAAATACGAGCGGGAACAGCATACCATAGAATTTTGACTCATGATGCCGATTATCTCGTTGTCTTTCCAGGTGCCGAGTCCAAGGCCACCGTCTGCAACGGACGCTCCTAGCGCCGTCATCCCGAGCTGCATGCGGTCCAGAAAATCGCGGAACGTCTGTCGCGTCCCTATCTCCGGGTCGATGAGCAACGTGTAATCCTTCCACTGAGCCTGGTCCGGGCGATGGAAAAATAGATGGTGAACATTTTGTTCTGGCATCGGGGAGACGTCCGGGTACAGGGATTTGACATACATGGTGGATATCCAAGGCAGGAGATAGAAGAGCATTCCTGATAGTAGCATTGCTCATATAGCACCTGCATGATGACGAAAGCCGACATACGGGCTTCGAATGTTGCCGTATATATCAGATGCAAATGTGTCCGTAGAGCAGGTGAGAATGGAACAGTCAACTCCTAATCAAGCCGTGGTCCTCTCACACATCCACTCAAAGTCCGCTTGACTCAGTCAGCAAAACTGTCAAATACCAAGCAAAAGGCAAGACGTTAGCATGCGAAGTTCCATGGAGAATCGGGATGCTCACAAAAGGTTCTCATTCTTCTCTGACTTGAACAGATCACCCACCCGCAACATACATCTTCCAAGAACGTCCCACTCGTCGCCTTCTTTATTCCAATACCCAAGCGCATGTTTCACAAACGGAGGTACATCTCGCGGCATTCTCGCCCACCTCTTTATCGCTGCCGTTGTCCACGACAATGCATGCTTCTTGCTATGGGAGAGGATTCCAATGCTGCCAGCCACTAGCAGATGCCCAGTAGCTGGGCTGGGGTATGTCGCTGATCGTCTATGAATAAGTGGAGGTTAGATACAGGATGGAGGATCCGAAATATCAAATGAGGATACGCACGCATGCAGACATGCCAGAACCTGATGAAATACACCAAGCACATTGATCTATTCCCCGGACTTCAACCCCCTTGAGGAGGGGTTTTCAGCAATGAAACCATGGATCAGGCAAAACTGAGAATATGTATTGGCTGAGATGAGAGATAACATTGATGATTGTGATGTTTTTGGAAGTCTTTAGAGAGTGGTTTTTGAATCAATGACTCCTGAGTCCATTGTAGGGTGGTATTGCGACTCTGGATATCTAGGGATCTGCACGGGTTTGAGGTACCTGCATGGGTTGTGGGTACGGGTATGGGTCACACCTGGGGTACCCATGACCCGTGCCTCATACCTGTCACCAAGTGGGGAGCCCAGGCAGCTACTTACTGATTTATTTAAAATTAGTTTGACTACATATAAAAAAATAACTAAGTGGGGCAAGCCCACCTCAAATGGTAGAAACGAGAGGATTTATATACTACAGGGATGTGCACGGGCCATTTGGCCTTGTGTGCACCAAGTCGATGCATCTTTGTTGATTGTTGACACGTTGTTTGCATACTTTGTATGTATGCACTCTTGCTTTCGATGACCAACAACCACCAGCACCAGCAACCCCAACAACGAGGAGCGACGCAGCACCTGCCTCCAGCCCTGCAAGCCACTGCTCGTAGGGTGGATCGCGGGTGCTAATGGCCGACAACAAAGATGGGGGCGAGGCGGCGGCGAGACGATGGGGGATGACTGGGTGAAGGAACAACGACAGAGTGACAAGATACCAGGGAGACAAGAGGGAAACAACCAGGAGGCAAAGCAAACAAAAAAAGGTCCAAGAGATGTCGAACAACGTCTCTTGGGCCATTGGTAAGTTTTTTCTTGTTTCTTTATTTTGTTACTAACAAACTTTTAGGTACTAAATAGACCTGCTGATGACAACAGGACAACGAAGCTGACCACCACCCACCACAACCACTATGCCAGCACCCATAACCACCGCCACGGGCAGCTGCTCACAGGGTGGAAATGGGTGCAACTATAACAGGGCAAGGGAATGGCAATGCTACCAACCAACCATAATGATGAGACAACTATGAGACAGGACACCAAGAAGGCAAGCCAAACGCAAAAACGCCCAAGAGACGTCGATGACGTCTCTTGGGCCACAGGTAAGTTTTTTTCTTTTCTCATTTCCTTCTTTTTTTACTAACAAAGCTATCTTTAACTACTGACAACAACGACGGGACGGCAGGGGGCAACAAAAACAATGGGGATGGCACAAAACGAATGATGGGGTAACAGGAAGGGTGAGGGTAGTGGGGAAGGACAGCATGAAGAACAGGAAGGTCAACAACCAGCACCACCGTTGTGAGCCCCTGTTCGCAAGGTGGATTGCTGGTGCTCAACCACAAACTCACGGAGGGATGATGATGACAGCCACAATAACAGTGGGATGACGGCAAGATGATGATGGCACCCACCCACTGCCCCCTGGCCCACCTCAACTGCTACGACAGGCCCACAACCTCACTGCCACAAGCAACTGCTTGCGGGGTGGATCCTTACCCTGGCCCCGACAATAACAACAACATGTCATTGTCATCATCAGCTCCTGTAATTGAAGGAGCCTGCAATTGTGGGTCTCCCCAGATGCAGGAGCTGATATATGATGGGAGATGGCAGGTTGACCTGTACCTGCCTGACCCATGGCTTGATGACCCGTGGGTTGCGGGTATGGGTATGGGTATGCTCAAGAGTACCCATGGGTTACCTGTGTGGATCCCTAGCAGTGCAGGCTGGGTGGTTCCTTAGGTGATGATTGGAAATCTAAAATTACCACTGCATTCTGTTCATTTTTCTTGATTCACATGATGAGAGCCACATCAGGGCAGAAAAAACTCCTTCCCCTAGTCAGTAAGTTCATGTTTTGTTTTATTTCTTATTAGTGAGTTTCTAACCTCTCGCTGCAATAGCAGTGCATGGTAGGACACCAGATGATGAGCAGTTGGTCCCAACTTGGGATGCCTAGCCTTCTGCCAGCTGTTTACAAGCAGTGAGTGATCAATGAATTCTGATTATTTTGGATATCTCAGGCTCCTACTAGTAGTTACCAATGGGACAATGAGTCGATGACTCTCCCAGGCCATGGCAATAGTTTTTCTCTTTTTATATAACAGATGTTTACTATCACTGGCACTTACTGAGTGTTTCACCACAATTTACTGATCACTAAATTACAACACATTGACTACAAAAATTATACTGATGGTGTACATGGTTCAAAAGACATGGCTCATGGCTTCCCAAAAATCTAATTATCTCAATAAAAGGTGAGGATGAAGCAACAACGAGCCCCCATGTCAAAAAGTACCTAGTCCCTAGTCTTTCACCATCATGTCACACAAAAGTAACACTTTTGATGGCAGAATTATGTGATCCCTTAGCATATCTATATCATTGGTCAGTGGGAGATCAATGCTCCATATAGTAGCGACTGATGATAGTCACCTACTATATGGAGCATTCGACATAGCATCATGATTGATCCGACAAAGCTGGAATGGAACTGCATTTTGGTCATGTGATTTGCTACCTATAAAAGCTGTGGTTGATTTATTTTTTGTGTTTTGTCCTCTTCTTCTGTGCAGGAACTGATCGGAAGTCCAGAGGGGTATCGAAAAGAACTTGGCTTCAACTTTTAAGAAGTTGCGCCCTTCGCTTGTTATGGTGTTCTAATTTACTGGAGGATGATTGGGAATTCGAGTAGGGGACCGATCGGAAGTCCGAAGACAAAAGACAAGAGGGTGAATAACGTATGATATTTGAATTGCAGAATACAAACGAAATATCTAAGTTTAAATACTAATATTAAATCCGAGATCGGAGACCAAGGTAAGAGCTATGTACGTTAGCTGTGGTCAGCAGTACGGGCGGTACTCGAGGTAATTACCCAACGTAAAATCCTATGAGTAACTACAGTAACTATGTACAAAGTCTACACTATGCACTGGAATGGAATCTGATCGATCTCAACAAATATCGGAGTTTGGAGCGGTGTTCCATCAGAAGTCCGAGTCGGGTGGAACGGAACATAACATCTTTCTAGAACTTGAGGCTTCCAAAGCTTGAGGTTCACATGTTGTGCAGCAGTGCTATTGAAACTTATCTTTGTATTCCTTTGAGCCTTGTATTTTTCCTTGAGCCATTGAGGCTTCCTGCATGTATTGGCCGTTCTGTGGCCCTTGTATTGTCTATCTTTTCCCCACAGTTTTTTGACTCCTGATCTTTCTACAGGCATTTGTCAAGCCCACCATAGAAATATGGCTGTAGAGCTCTATTATAATATTTGTACTGGTAGCCCTCATGATACTGATGAATGTTAAGCAAAATGCTCTGCTGGGATTTTTTCAAAACTTCCTAGATATGTATAAAATTTATGCCAGACCCAGCAAGTTCTGCTGTGTGATTGGGTCAATGATTATCAATACTAATTCTTTGTAACATTTGTCATAGTTGGGTATATTCTCAAATATAGCATACCAAGATAACAATTCTCTGCATACACCATGCAGCTCAAAAAAGCCCTGCCCCAAAATTGCCATCTAGAACAATGGAAGGATGCTGGGTACACTAGACTTAAGGTGGACTGGAGAGACAGGATCAAGTTATCTTCATTGCACAGAAGTGGGAACCATAAGCTACAGTAAATGGGGGATGATAAACTACTGTACCTTCATTGCACGGAAGTGGGAACAAAGGCTAGGAAAAATAAGATGTACATAATATACCTGAAAAGATGGCCTGTCAGCAAGAGGCTGCATCAGGCATAGTTACTGAATAAGTAGGCACCACATCAGTGGAGCAATATCGGAACTGATGTGCATGCATGCAAAGTGTGGAGTCATCATCATTGTCAGTGGTAATTATCAAGGGAGGTCAAATGCTCATGTGACCACAGGCGAGCACAGGCGACTGCAGGTGGGCACAGGTAAGTATCAGAAATGTTTGTAGCACCTCTCTTTCATGTGTTGTCATTGAGAAATGAGTGACTGTTGTTGTTGTTGTATAGATATGTGTGAGCGCATGTGACTGCAGGTGAGGGCATCAGTGATGTATTATGTCAGCATTTTGATGGTGGGTGACTGCAGGTGAGTGTCAGCAAGCATATGCAGGTCTCAGTGTTGGTAGATGTCATGAGTCTGTGTTGGGGGCAGACTTACACTCCTTCCCACTTGAAAAAATTGTGTGGGTCTTAGACCTCTGTCCCATTTTCATCTTCCCACCAGTCAAGGGGGTCTGTATCAGCCATTTCTGAGCAGGGGTGCCACTCATCATGTTCCTTCCCATACCCTTCATAATGGACAAGGTATTGTACCCCCCTGCCACGTTGGTGTGCATCCACAATTTTGTTGATGTACCACTCCTCTGTGCCATCTTCAGTGACAATTGGCCTTGGTAGGGCAGGCTCCCAGTCTGGGAAGAGGAGTGGGTCATTGGGGACATATCATTTTAGGAGGTGTGCATGGAAGCCAGGGAAGGTGTTGGGGTTGTAGGGAGGTTTCAGGGTGTATTCTGAGCATTCAGGGAAGGTGTGTGTGACCATGTAGGGGCCATCGTGTGACACAACTCGTGTCATGGCATGAATTTGGTGACTCGTGTTTTGCCTTTGCATTTGTAATTGTGGCGGCAATTGTCAGTGGAGAGCATGACAAGGTCACCAACCTTGTAGACATCCTCTGGTGCCCAGTGTTCATTGGCATGGTATGCCTGGTGGATTTTGGCTGCAAGTAGGTGGTCCTGTGCCTCTTGGACATCTAGGTGGAAGTGTGTAATTATGTCATGTGCAGTGATCTGCTCAGTGGTCTCATTCTCATTGAGTGGTGCAATGGGGGGAATGATGCATGGAGATCAGCCAGTTTTCAGTTGGAAACCAGAGAAGCCAGTGGATGCATTCATGATGTTCATGATGGCGAAGTGTACATGGGGGAGTTTGGCTAGCCAGCCCTTTTGGTTGTTGTCAACATGGTATCGAATGGCTTGGTTCATGGTTTTGTTTGTCCATTCACTGCTGCCATCAGCTTCAGGGGATAGGATGTTGACATTTTTAGTTTGACACTGGTGAGCTTGTGGAGTGCGGTCCAGAGGTCAGTGGTGAAGTGTGTATCTCTGTCAGAGACAAAGTGTAACATGAGACCATTTTCACAGTACCATTCATTGAAGAGCACTACAGTGACCTGGGCGGTGGTGTATGAGGAGTGAATACCAGTGATGCATATCTCAGCACCAAGGAGGTCCATCATGGTCAGGATGGTGTCCTTTCCATTCTCCTCTGGTAGTGGGCCGATGAAATCCAGGGCAGTGGTGTCAAACCGGTCATCAGGTACTGGTAGTGGATGCAAAGGACCAGTGGGTTTTGTGGTCCGGTTTTTGTTTCTCTGGCACTCAGTGCACAATGGGATGTATGCATTTTCCAAGTCCCAGTGCATGTTTGGCCAGTAATAGGAGCCACAGAGGGATTTGTAGCTTTTATCAAAGCCAAAATGGCCCAAGGTGTCATGCACCAGATTGTAAAGTAGTTCATGAACTTTGAGATCTTGTGGGATCACAAGTCGGCAGCCGACATAGAGGAGCCTATCGGTAAGGGTTGCCCCTTGATTCTCCCCATGTCAACATCCTTCATAAGTTGTTTGGTGAAGGAATCAGTCTCATAGCCAGTGAGAATGGCATCAAGAAGTGACTGATCTGTGGCGATGTTTAATATGCCACCAGCTGGCATTTTGGGCACATTGTGTGTGTAGGCAATTGCGCAAGTGGTGAGGCATGCATCTGGTATAGCATCAGGCATGCAGGATAGGGCATCTGCAGCAGTGTTTTCTTCACCACAGATGTATGTGATATTGTTGTCAAAGTCAGCCATGTACATTGGCCATCTCATTTGTTGTCTTGACATCTCCTTCTGTGATTGGAAGTATTCAAGAGTTTGGTGGTCGGTGAAGACTTCAAAATGGGCACTGAGTAGGTGAGATCACCATTTCTTAAATGCCTTGACTATGGCAAGTAATTCTTTCTCATGGACTGGGTAATTCTTCTCAGCATCATTGAGTTGGTATGAGTCATAGGCAACCAGCCAGGCAGTTTCCCAAGTCACACCAAAACTCAGAACAGCACCAGTGTGGCAGTCACTGGCATCAGTGGTGACATAAATGTTAGACACATTGTCATCGTAATTAATTATGGTGAGACAGTCAGTGCTGAGAACCAGGTCTTTGATGTGCTCAAAGGTGGCCTGGTGTTCTTTGGTCCATGGGGGAAATTCCTGGTCGCATTCCTTGGTGGTGAGTGGCATGAGCACACTCATATATTCAGCAAGTGCTGGTAGGAATGTGGCAATGTGCCTGGTTAATCCTAGGAATCCCCTGACATTGGTGGCAGTTGTTGGTTGTGGCCAGGAGGCAATGTGGTCAGTTTTATGGGGATCAGGTTTGATGCCTGATCCAGAGATGATGTGGCTGAGAAAACATAACTCAGAGGCGAAGAGGTTGGATTTTGCCTGGTTGCAATATATGCTGGATTTTCGGAGGGCCTCAAGAATGGCGGCCCAATTTTGTTCATGTTCCTCCACAGTCTGTGACCATATAATGATGTCATCAAGGTACACATGACAAATCTTGCCAATGAGTTCCCAGAGCACATCAGTCATTCAGTGCTGATGCATGGTGGGCACATTGCATCCACCCTGTGGCATGACAGTCCATTCATAGAGTCCCCACAGCATTCTTACAGCAGTGAGGTGAATGTTGTCAGGGTGTACTCAGGTCTGGAAAAATGAGTTGGTCATGTTCATCTTGCCAAATATTTTTCCCTTCCCACAATTGGCGAGTATATCATCTATGCGGGGTAGAGGGAAGTTGTCTCATACAGTATTACTGTTGAGTGCCCAGTAGTAATTCTGAGGAAGATGGTCTTATCCAGCCTGCCTTCAAGTGGTCGTCTAGCAGCCATTTCCAAGGTTCTTGGTATTTCTTTGGCACTGCATATCCTTTCCCATTCTTGATCTTGGTGGGGTCTTTGAGCTGAATTTGGTGAAACATGTGGCCAGGGATGTCTTCAGTACTATCAGGGAGACAAAGTGGGAAATGGTCTGCAAATTTGAGTTTCATCTTGGCATCTTTCTCCTTGAGGAGTTCTTGGAATGCTCGGCCCTCAATGCAATCCCGCACCGCAGACATGATTGGTCTGGGCAGTAAGCAGCCAGCAAGCGCTGGTGTTCCAGAGTTTTCGAGAGTGGGTGGTTTTGGAGTCCGAATTTTTTTGGTGTTGGTGGAGGTATAACTCGTTGTTTGCCTTGGGGCTGGGCTGTTCACGGAGGAGGGTTGAGAAGGTTGAAGCCAGACTGTTTGTCAATGGCCATTCACTCATGTGTGTCAATCACAATCTGTTTGGATGAAAGAAATGGCATTCCTAGTATAATTAGGAATGACTAGTGTTCGAAGGTACAGTTGGTTGGACGGAAAAAATGACCGCAACCCAACTGAACCCAACTGATTGCAACTGGACCATCGGTTGCGGTTGCTCACTTTTGCAGACAGTCAGGTTGCTGGTTGCCTAATTTCAAAAATATTTAAAAACTGTTATAAAACCAGTTGCGATCAATTGCAACCAGTTTTTTACGGTATGTATAATATCCTACATAAGTAAATTATATTGACATAGACAGAAGAAATAAGAACTAATAAATAT
>QLOK01002837.1:24557-34733 GCA_003313805.1 Tricholoma flavovirens
ACAAATGTGGCACCACTTCCCAGATAACTTTCCACGATGACGACAACAACGCCAATGACCCCGTTTCCATGAAAACGACCACAACAACCAAACGAACACAAAGTAGATGGCCCAAACGATGAACAAGGGTTGTTTGGCTCTAGGGTATGTTGTTTTATAGTTGATTCTTTTCTTTTACTTACTAACTAACTAACTAAAGTTTTTTTTTTCTTTTCTAGGTACTTTTCATTTTGATAACAAAATCGCCCACCCACTGAATGACACCTTTGCCGCTGCTGTGAGCCGCTGCTCACAGGGCAGCATTGGGCTGCTTCTGGACCTTGCCAGGCATCAATGGGTGCCACATCACACAGCACCGCCACCCTGCCTGCGAGCCACTGCTCATGGGGGGAGATGGAGGTGCTGATGGCAATGGAAGCCACCAACTGGAGGACAACAACGTGACAAGTGACAGCGAATGGTGAGGGTTGACGAATGACAAATAGCAGGGACGACACGTGGCGGGGATGACAAATGGCAGGGATGATGAATGGTGGGGATGACAAATAGTGGGGACAACAAATGACGGGGACAATGAATGGCGGGGACAAAGAACAGTGAAGACAAAGAATGGGGAGGATGAAGAACAGCGAGGACAAAGAACAGCGAGGATGATGAAAATCAGGGTGACGAATGGCCAGGGACAACAACAACAACCATGACAACAGACAAGGGCACAGCAGCAATGACAGGGACAGCAACAGCACAACAACAACAACTACTGCATGCCCACACAACACCCCACCCTCACTACAAACATGAGTTGGTGGGGCTTTTTTTTCTTTCTTGCTAACTTTTTTTATCCATTTCTTTTAGCAGTACTCCACTGCTGTGAGCAACTGCTCACAGGGTGCACATGTATTTAATTTAATTTAGTATCTAATATAATTTAGTTAGACACAAAAAACCAGGAAAAACTGGTCAAAACCGGTTTTCTGGAGGCAACTGAACCGACTAGAACCAGTTGTAGTTGGTTTGGTTGCGATCCTTCAAGTTTGGGTGTCAGTTTAGACCAGTTGCGGTCCCGGTTGCCTTACTTGGAGGTCAAAAAACCGGACCGAACCAGACCTTTGAACACTAGAAATGACAGTCCCTTATTTACTTTCATCCTATGTACCCTTGACTTCCATACCCCCCAGTCTGATTGTAGCTCCAGGTTGACAAACTCCTTGCAGTTGAGTTTCTGCTTACTCAGTGATGACAGGTTATTTTCCTTTTTGGGAAGAGGATAATGTCGAAGGCCAAGCTGCTCACAGAGCTCAAGGCTAATCACTGTGGAGGGGGAACCAATGTCCATTAGTGGATGGATTTGTACAGGAAATTCAGTTATGAGGGGGCCAGTGACATATAATGTAGGATAGAGGTGTGATACGGAGAAGGGGACTTTGGCAGGGGGAGGGACGCATGAGTTGGTCTCATTGTCTTTATTCTCCTTTTCCAGTGCAGACGTTGCTGGTGCTGTGAGGGTAGCATAGGTTTCAGCGTCAGGCCAGGTGTTGTCAGCCTTCATTGGGCAGTCAGCATTTTTATGGCCAGCATTGAATTTGCGGCATCATGTGCAGCTGGCATGTTTGTCGAGGAGGGCTCATTCCTCAAGTGTGAGGGCTGGTAGGCATTTCTTCTCAGTCTGTCTTGTTTTGTTGGGACTGGTAGTGGAGGTGCTTCCCTTTGCTGGTGGATCAGTGAGTCAAGAGAGTAAATCCTTCTTCTCACTGCAGTGGGTGGTGCACACAGCGGTGGTGGCATCAATTAGTTTTTGAGTGCGAGCATCTTCAGCCTGCATCCAGTCATCATGTTCTTTGACCTCAATAGCCCAGGGGGCAAGATCGACAGCCAGGACAGGTTTGAGACTGATGTTGAGTCTCAGGTCAGGGTGGAGGTTGGATTGGAGCTGCATTTTAAGTTCAGCCTTGGTGAGGGCCATGGTTGGTGCAGAGGTGGCAAGGATGGCATTCAGGTTCTCAAGCTCAATTTTCCAGTCTATAAAGACTTGATTGCCTTGGGATGAAGAGAGGATGGTTTTGAGAATGTTGTGTGACCAGTTTTTTTTCAAGGACCAGTTGGGCGAGCTCTGAGAGGTAGGCATCCAGAGAGAGAGCATCAATTCTGGTTTGATCAGCTTGGTACCATGCGATGAGCCATGGTTCAAACATGCCCTCAGTGATGTAACTGACAATTTCAGTGTCAGTCTTCCTGCCATGCTTCTTGTAGCACTTGCACATGAGGGTCCAAGATTGCATGATGAGTGGTGTGATTTTGCTGGCAGTGAGCATAGGGCATTCCTTCATCTTGGTGACCTTCACTTCAGCAAGGGGTTGTGTGGAGGGTGACATTTTGGTTTGGGTGGTAGGTGGTGCAACCCTGTGTTTGTGATGGTGGATGGTGGTGGTAGGTGTACTTTCATCAGTGGACAAGTCAGTATCAGTGGTTGGTGGTGACAGTGGCAGTGATGGGCAGAAATCCCAGCACTTTCATTGTGTGATTGGTAGTGTCTCTAATTCAGCTGGTTGGCCAGAATCCTGTAATTGTCTTCTCATGCTCCTGGTGAGGAGTGGGATGGAGGTAGAAGATTGATGAGACAGGGTTGGTTTGGTAAATGAAGAAAGTTGTCAGTGTCAAAAAAAAAAAGTGGAAGGATGCCGGGTTTGGCAACCTACACTAGACTTAAGGTGGACTGGAGAGACAGGATCAAGTTATCTTCATTGCACAGAAGTGGGAACCATAAGCTACAGTAAATGGGGGATGATAAACTACTGTACCTTCATTGCACAGAAGTGGGAACAAAGGCTAGGAAAAATAGGATGTACATAATATACCTGAAAAGATGGCCTGTCAGCAAGAGGCCGCATCAGGCATAGTTACTGAATAAGTAGGCACCACATCAGTAGAGCAATATCAGAACTGATGTGCATGCGTGCAAAGTGTGGAGTCATTGTCATTGTCAGTGAGAGAGGTTTGTGGCACCTCTCTTTCATGTGTTGTTGTTGAGAAATGAGTGACTGTTGTTGTTGTTGTATAGATATGTGCAAGTGCAGGTGACCGCAGGCAAGGGTATCAGTGATGTATTATGTCAGCATTTTGATGGTGGGTGACCACAGGCAAGTGTCAGCAAGTGTATGCAGGTCTCAGTGTTGGTAGATGTCATGAGTCTGTGTTGGGGGCAGACTTACAAGCTGTTGGAATAAGTTGGTTGAACACATGAGAACATACTAGATAGTTATGATTACACATCATAATCTATATTTAGAATTCTTACTTACAGTCTCAAGAATAGTAGAATGTACTAGTAAAATAGTCAAGTAGTATAAAAGCTGGACATTAGTAGAATACAAGATTTTAATTAATTCTGTTTACCCACTGTGCAAGACATTGCTGTAAATAGGTTATGGGCCCTGCAAGGTCATAACAAACAGATGATTATCTTACTCCACATTCGCCCTCATCAATTTTTGATCGTATCAATACATAGCCAGCATGTCAGAAGAATCATCATACACATCAGGACCATACCGGATGGAGTTACTGAAGGCCCACAATTGGATGCCATGGAAGCGAAGGATGCTTGCCATTTTCCAGGACCTCAGACTGGAGAAATATGTTGCAAAGGATGCAAGGGCTCCAGAATCAGCAGACAAAGCCAATCCAATGACTGCAGAGCTAGAGGAGCAGAAGAAATGGAGGGACGGTGATGCAAAAGCACATACATGTACCAAGTTAGCAATTGGCAATGCAGAAATGATCCACATCAGTGGTGCTGACAGTGAGAGAGAAATGTGGGATCAGCTCACCATGGTCAAGGAATCCATAGGCCAGCTTGGAGTTCTTGCAACCCACTGTGCACTTTACAGGATGGCTGCCAAAGAAGGATTTGATATGGTGGAGCATATATCAAAGCTACACAAGCTACAGGAGAAGTTACACTTGATGGAAAACAAGGTACCCAATGAGGATTTCATGATGATTCTCATCACATCACTACCCAAGAGTTGGGATCAATATACATCTGCTTACCTAGGATCAAGCAGCAACAAACCCACTCTAAGATCACATGAATTGGTTGCCATCCTACTAGAAGAGGATAGGCAGTGACATGGGAGAAGTGATGACACAGCCTCTGGGATGGCTATGCAAGCAAAATTTCCAAGGAGAGACAAGGGAGCAGAGAAGAGGAAATGTTTCAACTGTGGAAAGGAAGGCCACATTAAAGAGGAATGTTGGTCTAAAGGTGGAGGTCATGAAGGAAAGGGACCCACAAGAAGAAAGCAAGGTGATCAAGCGCATCAGACCCAAGAGTCTATTAATACATCGCTCAATGATGTCGCCTACTCGACTCAGGAATCATGAGAATTTTCGCGCTATGACTGGATCTTGGATTCAGCTACTACCTCACACATTTGTGCTACCTGGGAAGCATTTACCCAGTACACCCCACCTCACAATGCAACTATCCATGGTTTGGGATCACATCCGATCACTGTGCAGGGGTGTGGGACAGTGATGGTAAACTTTAATGTTGATGGAAAATTAATTCGGCACACATTGTGGGAAGTGCTGCATGCACCCAATGCTTGGAATTGCCTACTCTCCATCAGCTGTTTTGATGTGGGAGGGGGAGACATCCAATTCAAGGATGGGAAAGCCATTCTATGAGACAAAAGTAACTGGACTGTAGGAATTGGCAGAGTTAAAAATAGACTATACCTCTTGGATGCACAAGCAGAATTGCCAGGCCAGGAGAGAGCAAATTTTGCTTCAACCCAGAAATTATCATGGGATCAGTGGCACCACAGATATGGACATCTGTCAATGGGCGTGTTGGAAACCCTGAAAAAGGAGAAACTGGTGAAGGGACTTATGATTGACAAATCTTCGATCCCATCATGATCATGTGAAGCCTGTATCCAGGCTAAACAGGCACATCGACCATTTCCACAAGAAGCCAAAAATAGATCCACAGTAGCTGGAGAGTGTACCATGAGTGACGTGTGGGGACCAGCCCATGTGGAATCCATTGGGAGATGGAAATATTATATTTCATTCACAGATGATGCCAAGCATTATGTCATGCCGCTATTTTTACGAACCAAGGACCAGGCACACTCTCAGATCAAAACTTACATAAACACAATCAAGAACAAATTTGGATGAGCCCCGAAATATTTACACTTCGACAATGGGAAGGAACTTGTAAACAAAAAATTGGAAAAGTTTGCAAGTGAGAAAGGAATCATCGTTGAAACCACAGCACCATACTCACCATCACAGAATGGGGTTGCTGAGAGATTCAATCAGACACTTCTTGAATTAGCATGGGCAATGCTGATTGAGAAGGACTTACCCATATTCCTTTGGGATGAGGCAGTGGCACATGCAGCCTATTTATGGAACAGAGCACCTACATGTGCACTTGATGGGACAACACCATATGAGGCATGGACGGGGCAGAAATTGAATGTGGCACACTTATGCCAATTCGGATGTGATGTTTGGGTTCTTAATGAATTTAAAGATAGATCAAAGTTTTCCCCAAAATCAAAGAAGATGAAATTCATGGGATTCATGGATGGATCAAAATCAATCTGCTATTATGATGCAGCCACCCGATCAATCAAAATATCACAGAATTTTGCATTCAATGAAAATGATGAACTACAGGAACTGGAAATATATACAGAAATACCAGGTTTACAAGCCAAGGGGGAGCAAGAGTCAAGTGATGGCTTTGCAAACCCTGAAACTCCCAACACACTACCCATCATTGAAACTCAACCACCTGAAAATACCCCTAAACCCATCACAGAAACTCCCATGAGACCAGTGCATGAGGGGAGAAAACCCCTAGACTACAGGAAAATCAATAACCCCTTTGCACAGCCATTGAGACATATACCTGCACAAATGGCTCCACAGGAGGTGTTGAGACCCACAGCAGCATCAGCAGCTAGATGCACAGCACAAGAAACGGCTCACCTAGCTCACAATACATTAATCGACAAACTGGAGAAACCAGATCTGGGGGATCTGGAATGGCTTCCACAAGCTCGTGAGGAGGCAATTAAATGTGACAAGGGACCAGAGTGGGAAAAGGCAATAGATGAGGAATATAATCAACTGATAGACAGGGAAACTTGGCATTTGGAGGAGCTCCTGATAGGCAGGGAATCTATAGGATGCAAATGGGTATTTGATTGGAAGAAGGATGAAAAAGGAAACATCATCAAATACAAGGCACACCTTGTTGCTCAAGGTTTCTCACAGAAGCTGGGAGTGGACTACATGGATTCCAGAACATTCACACCTGTGATGTACTTCAAGACCTTATGGACCATGCTGGCTCTTGCTACTATAAATAGATGGGACATGTGGCAGATGGACATAAAGGGTGCATACCTTAATGGATGGCTAAAAGAGGAAATTTACATGAAACAACCAGCCAGGTATGATGACAGATCAGGACGTGTATGCCAACTCATCAAAACATTATATGGACTTAAACAAGCTGGAAATGAATGGAATAACAAGTTCAATGGCACAATGAGAGATTTGGCCTACACAAATACATGCTCTGACTATTGTTGCTATATTATGTAGGTGACAGGGGGAGAACTTTGCAATTATCCTGGTATGGGTGGATGACCTGGTGGTATTCACCAACAGCCCAGCTGAGAGTGATCATGTTGAGTATGAACTCAAACAGAAGTTCGAAATCAAAACTCTTGGGGGAGCCATCACTATTATTAGGCATGAAGATCACACATGACAAAGAAAATCAAATCACTACATTGTCGCAGGGACATTACATTGACAAAATCTTACATCAAGTAGGACTACAGGATGCCAATCCCATCTCCACACCACTCGATCTGAATGTCAATCTCGAAACCGAGCAGGACAAATCGGGAAATAACCAGGAATTCAATCATGATTGGGCTTCTGGCATCTATGCCCAAGCAATCAGATCTTTGATGTATGTGGCTATTGGAACATGGCCAGATATTACATATGCTGTACACACTCTGGCAAAATTCACAAAATCACCACAATCCAAACATTGGACTGCCATCAAACAGATATTCCAATATCTCAAGGGGACACATGATTTTCACCTCACATATGGCAGACCAGAACACATACACAGTACTGAAATCTTGATGTATTGTGATGCAGACTGGGCATCAAGTGCGGACAGGAAATCCATCAGTGGCTATGTATTTTTACTTGCAGGTGGCACAGTTTCCTGGAGCTCAAAGAAACAGGCAACCATTGCACTGTCAACTGCAGAAGCCGAATATGTTGCCACCACCCACACTGCCAAACAAGTCTTATGGCACCATGCATTATTTGATGAGCTCAAAATTCCACAACCCAAGACATCAATTTTGTTCACAGATAATCAGGCAGCCATCACTATATCCCACCATCCTGAATTTCATGTGTGCACGAAGCACATCAATATTGCACATCATTTCTTATGTGATTTGATTGGATCAGGCACCATCAAAATGACTTATATTCAAACACGTGAAAGTCTCGCAGACATATTTACAAAGGGCTTACCTAGGCCATTGCATCAAGACTTAACTTATGGCATTGGATTACACATCATAATCTATATTTAGAATTCTTACTTACAGTCTTGAGAATAGTAGAACATACTAGTAAAATAGTCAAGTAGTATAAAGGCTGGACATTAGTAGAGTACATGATTTTAATTAATTCTGTTTACCCACTGCACAAGATATTGCTGTCAATACAAACAATAATGCAAGGGACTTGTTGTTTCACCTTATCAACTTGAGTGAGATGTTCAATCATTATCTAGCTGTTGTACTCCTATGCAAATTAATCATAATTATTTTAAGTGCCAGTTAGCCATCATGTTTGTCTTGAAAGGCAAGTCTTGCTGTTCATGCACTGTCTGATTGTGCTGCCAAACACCCTGTGTCACATTTGCTAAACCTGGCTCCAATGTTTGTGTGATACCTGTCTGCCAAAAATTGCTGATATACTCCATGCAGATGAATGATGATCATCACTAACAATGCAACCAAGGACAGGATGTCATTGGTTGCCTGCCTTACTTGCTATGCCTCATAACACATAATCAGCCTGGGATACTTGGTCAAGATCTTGAATTCTGTCAGACATTCTGTACTCCTCTGCATAGCATCTGTCTGCCAAATGTTGCTGATAGACTCCATGCAGATGAACAATGATCATCAGTAGCAACTCAATCAGGGACAGTATGTTGCATTGTTCATGATGACCCCTTCCTTACTTGGCAGTGGCTTGTAATTGCTCATAAGAATGAAATAGTTAGATAACATCTTGAATTCTGTTAGATGTTCTGCACTCTTCTGTCTACATCTGTGTGGCATCTGTCTGCCACGAGTTGCTAATACAACCCATGCAGATGAACAATAGTCACCGCTAGCAACCCAACCAAGCATAACATGTCATGCTGTTCATGATGTCCCTTCCACATTTGTTGGTGCCTTATAACACCTCATCAACCTGGGATATTTGGTCCTCATCTTGAATCCTGTTAGACTTTTTGCACTTTTCCATCCAAGCCTAGTGTTATATTTCTATACAAATTGATATGCAAGAATGATGTTTCTTGATTGCAATGATGTTATGTCTCACTTTTATTGGCAATTGATTACCTAGTTGTCCTCAATTTCATGATGAGCGTACAGGGGTGGTAGGTGGCTGTACTTACTATGGATTTTTGATGAAATCAGCGGTTGTGATCTGATGGGGGCAATCACATTTACTCTGCAGTTCCACTGGCATGTCACCATGCAATGATCAAGTTCAGTTGAAGCTCTAACCACATTATCATAAGTAACTTCCACTGAGTACTGTTTCATGAATAGCCACTGTAGATGCCTCTGCCCTTGAAATTTTCAAATCCAGAGGGTAATGCTATTTAATCTGCAGGAATATTGAACCCCCACTACTAGTAAGCCCTCTTATGCTCATCGCCACACCACATTCCAACTTATCGAGCATCATGACCGTGACTCCGGGTGATAGTGCACAGCTTCGTCACTTCGGCATTGTGGTTCTGGAAGACCTTGCATATTTCTTGACATACATTTTGCTACATGGTAATGATGTCATAATTCAACTCCATTGATGCTATAATCCTTTTATCTTAGGCATATTCATTATAATCTACTCCATGGCACTACACACTACCTTATTTGTCCGAATCTATACCCACTGATTTCACCGGAGCGTAATCCCCCGTTTACAGGCGCCAAGGACTCAAATCTTGTGCAACACGGGCTATATTCATTGTGATCTGTTGAGCAGTAGAGGACTCGATAGATAAACAACAACTTCGTTAGGTAGCTAACTATGTACATAGAACTTTTATACTAAACGTTGCGAGCATTGCTCAGTAAGCTAATCGGTAAATAATGATCGGTATTATAAATAATTGTGGCTATGCGATCACTGCCACGTTCGGCTGTTGGTGTCGGTGTCGCATAATATGGATCTGATTGCAACATGATCATCCTTAGCTTCACTTTTACCAACATACACTTGGTTTCTTGGATGGCAAGTTTTGCGATTCGGATCCGCTGGGTGCTTGTGAAGAATGTTGGTATGGAATTATCTAAGAACTTGGCTCTGACCAATACGGTAATGCATAAGGTGGAATTGGTTCAGATGTTTTCTGGCTACCTTCAGGTATTGTAACTCTAGTTTCCCATCTTTAGTGCTGAAACGTGTCTTCCTGTCATTCCTAGCCTATTCTTAATGACGATACAATTATATGGCGAGCTTGGGTCCTCTTTCCAGAGCAACTGTGGGTTATGGTCGGCCCCGTGTTCTTCTTGTTGGCGACATTCGGTGAGATTTGGAACTTCGGAGTCACACAGTCTCATATTGCTGACTCTCACGTCGGCGTCCGCATCAGCGATGACGCTCGCTTTCTTTGTGGTAAACACAATATACTTCAACACTCGCACTGCATCCCTAGCAAATATGCTGAATATCCTGGACAATAGCACCGTTGCCACACTGTTCAGTGAAAATCGACGATATATCCGTTCCATCCGAGGGATGGAATTCCACGATATATGCGTCAGTAGTGGACTGGGCCCATGGCAGGAGGGAGTAGTG
>QLOK01002838.1:0-16321 GCA_003313805.1 Tricholoma flavovirens
CAAAAGTTTGAATCAAGATAATGAATATTAGAACAAAATGCTTACTTGCATGCTCTTGCGATACTTTACATTATCTTTGATGATACATGTATCTTCCATGCAATGAAGAAGTGCTGGATGGCCAACAAAATTTTGAATGATGACCATCACCAGCTCCTGTGTTCTCTTATCATAGATGATAACAGTATCCTGCTCTCCAAAATCCCCCTGAAGTTTCTTAGGATCAACAAGAAATAAAGGATATCACTTGTGCCTGGGATTGGGCTGCTCTCCTGTTTCAATGTACCCCTTCCATCTCTGCTCAATTGCCAAAGATTCCACCATCCAGTGGTATTTGGTTGGATAAGGGGTTTTGAGCTGGGAAACATATATAACATGAATCTTGCCCAGAAAGGCCAACTTTTCATCATTGGTCCAATCCAAACCGATTGAGGTACTGAACTGCCTCTTACTGAGTCAGTTCTGCAGGAAGTATTGCTGCCACTGGTATAATGCACCACTGATGTGACAAAAGAGGTTATGCGACTGGTCATAATTGCCAAACCAGGTTGTGAAGATGTCAAACTGCTTTGCAGACTCCATGCCATCAAACTGATCAAAAGCACCAGGCAGGGATTTGCAAAGGTGGGAGATAAAGATTACTTTTCTAGCAGGGGATGTTGCAATGTCTAGCAGATCAAGAAGATCAGGATCTTCCTCTACAGTGGTAAAGATTGAAGATTGCTCAGCTCTTGCTTTCCAATTCTTGGACATTGTGGATAGGCAGATAGGTTTGGTGATTAGATGTGGTTTTTACAGGGGCAAGTTGTTGGCAACAATTTGGCTATTAGATGTGTTTTTATGGGTATACCATTAGCCATGTGACCACATGACTTTGAACATCCTGTTCCCACAGTTTTATGGATTTTTATGGGTATACCAATAGCCATGTGATCACATGACTTTGAACATCCATTCCCAGTTTTATGGATATTTACACCACCTGATCTTCCCACAAACCCAGTTTTATAATAGTGGGTGATCCAGTGCCTGACCCACTATTATAAGGCTCGTTTCTGTAAAACCCCAACACCAGCATTATTTCCCTCTGTAAACAACATTTAATCTTCAACAAGTCAAGCCCACACACTATGCTAACATAAGCACAGCTCCAGGAATGTGCAGGACAGCTTCCCACCACTGTTCCCACCCCAATCACTGTCTGATCACCATCTCCCATGGTTGATCAACATGCATCATAGCTTTGGCTACCATCATGCTCATCATCCCCAATGATGAGCATGCCTTTCCACTCATACTTGATCATTTCCCTTCGCTTTTTTTGTATATCAATATTTATTCATGTATATATAGTGATTATAAACTTCTATTTTAGCATTTTCACCTATGTCCAAGCATACAATCAACATTCTCCCTTGAACAAGGGATAAGCAGGGATCAGATTGGAGACCATCCAGATCAGAGTTGAGGCCATAGGATACATCAGAGGTGTGCTCAACCAAGTAGTCTCAAAAAGGCAATAAACCAAAGATAGTTCAACAGAGACTGAACACACTGCTAGACAGATGGCAGGAGTAGATAGAGGAAGATAAGCAGCATAGGATGCAAAAAGACCAAAGGGGGTTCATGGAGTCATGAGTGAGATACATGCAAAATAATGCATTTTGGTGTAGTTGACTGGGGTGGGCATTGAGATGGTTCTGATCATCAATGTCATGCACTCCCGATCATACTACTCATAACACTTTCTTGACCACTCTGCCTCCACTCCTCGATGGATCCACTCCGGACCTTTTGCATTTAGTGCAATAAATCCCCTTCTATCTACTCCTGCCCTGTCTAGCAGTATGTTTAGTCTCTGTTGAGCTATCTTTGGTTTATTGCCTTTTTGGGACTACTTGGTTGAGCACACCTCTGATGTATCCTATGGCCTCAACTCCTATCTGGATGGTCTCCAATCTGAGGGAATCTGTATGACTATAGTATGGTACCATTATCTCTGCAATATATGCAGGTATAGAAGCCCTGAAGGCTGTAGGTGAGTAACTGTATTACAATTCACTACATTGATCCTCCACCTCTTTTTGTACAGACTTGAGGACCATTCTATGGTGTAATACTACTCACAGTAATTTGGTATGTATGTGTATAGAACCACTAGTGAGTTCTAAGAGCTCATATGGTGCAACAAAGAGATTAGGTGGGTAAGTGAAGTTCCTACCTTGTAGGGTAAAATATTGACCATATGGATCGCTTGTAGGCTATAAAAGAGGGGTACATGACTACTATAGATGTACAGGAGGAGTTTTGGACATCAGGTGAGGTGTATGATGCAAGGTGAGTAAAGTTCACCTCTCCTGATGGGGAACCCATGTCCTGGTGAGTCAGGAACTTATCCCCCTGCCTTAAGATCTTCTCCTGGATGCATGTACTCTTTTATTTCTCTACCAATAAATGCAGGGCCTTTAATGGGTCTATCAGGTTGTTTATTGGGACTATTCTACCCTATTTCCATGCACATTTGGTAAGGGGAAGGCCTGGGAATGCAGGAAAGTGACAACCTCTCTCCCCTCTTCATACAGGTGCATTGACAATGAGCCCCTTGTTACAAGAGCTTCCTACATCACTCCCCACCTCTACATACATCCCTCTACCACTCTACATATACTTCTTTTGGTCTAGAGGGTGTGGAAGACCAGTAGATGGTACCCTGTCTCAAACTCCTCTCACTTTTCCCTACCTCCCCTCTTCCCCACCCCGGTACAGCCTTCCCCAGTTATGTATTGAGCTAAATAAATCATCTTAGAACCCTATATATGTAGTAGAACCCCTCAATAGCAAGAAGAGACCCCTACTTATCCCTTGTTCAAGGGAGAATGTTGATTGTATGCTTAGACATAGGTGAAAATGCTAAAATAATCACTATATATACATGAATAAATATCAATATACAAAAAAAAGCGAAGGGAAATGATCAAGTATGAGTGGAAAGGCATGCTCATCATCCCCAATGATGAGCATGATGGTAGCCAAAGCTGTGATGCATGTTGATCAACCATGGGAGATGGTGATCAGACAGTGATTGGGGTGGGAACAGTGGCATACATGAATAAGTATCAATATACAAAAAAAGTGAAGGGAAATGGTCAAGTATGAGTGGAAAGGCATGCTCATCATCAGGGGTGATGAGCACGATGGTAGCCGAAGCTGTGATGTGCGTTGATCAAGCCATGTGACCACATGACTTTGAACATCCCGTTCCTGCGGTTTTACGGATTTTTACGGGTATACCGATAGCCATGTGATCACATGACCTTGAAGATCCGTTCCCGGATTTTTATGGGTATACCGATAGCCATGTGATCACATGACTTTGAACATCTGTTCCCGGTTTTATGGATTTTTACGGGTATACCATTAGACATGTGACCGCATGACTTTGTTGATCAATGACAACGACAACCCTTCTAGGGTTGAACGGCCACCACCACCCCCCTCCCTCACTGCAAACATGAGGGAGGGGGGTTCTGTGCTTTTTTCTGGGCGACAATGGCAACCCCACTCCCTCCCTCCCTCGCTTCAAATGCGGGTGAGGGTTCTGGTCTTTTTTGGGCGATGACAGGCTCCCCTGACTCCTACATTACCGATGTGTGTCTTTTTCTTTCTTCCCCTGATGCATTATGACCAATTGATTGACTCATCATGATTCCAGGACAAACTATGGACATATCACTTAGCACTAGCAGATCCAGTGAAACTTTACTCTCTGCATCTTCCTCTACACCCAGTGGTGCCCCTTTGGCATCTAACAGTGACACTGATTTGCCCACCACCACCACCCCTATTGGTTCTGGCACCCCACTGGCTCCGTCGTCATTCCGGGTCAAGATCGCAGTGGCACCATCGTTGCACACCCAGTCTGGGATCCACTCCCTGCCTCGCTTCAAATGTGAGTGGGGGGTTCTAGTCTTTTTTTCTAGGCAACAGTGGGCATCCTCACTGCCTCCCTCACTTCAAATGTGAGTGGGGGGGTTCTGTGCTTTTTTTCTCGGCGACAACGGCTACCATCACCCCCTCCATTGCTGCCAACGCGAGCGGGGGGTTCTTGTATTCTGTTCTGGGCAATGATGGCCACCCACACTCCCTCCCTTGCTTCAAACGCAAGTGGGGGTTCTGATCTTTTTTTCTAGGTGACAACAGCCAACTACTACCCCCTTGCTTGCTCCAAATGCAAGTCAAGGGGGTTGTATTTATATTCTACATGACTATGGCCCCCTCACTCCCTCCAAATAGAGCGAAAGGGGTTCTTAGTGTACTTAATGTATGAATTTATACATCTAATAGAGAAAACTAACTGAGACCCACCCAAACCTGTGGTAAACCATGGTAACCTGCAATAATACTGCACCCGTTCCTTTATGGGTGCGGTGATCACGGGTGCAGGCATGGGTACAAAAGAAATTACCTGGGGGTACCTGTGTCACCCCCTAACCATATATTCCTCTGGACATCTGGGTTTTGCTCATGCAGTGGTTGCTGTAGCTGTAGCATGTGCCAGATCCACCCCCCTATCCTCACATTCTGGACCCCCTGTTGCCACTCTTGTGTCGCTGCCAACAATGGTGGCTAGTCTTGCTGGAAAACCCCTTGAAACGAAGACTTTGGCAATGAGTAGTACCCAGACAATTACTACAACATTGATAGCAGCTACACAGATAGCATACAGCTCAGGAAACAGGGTTATAACAGGATGAGCAGCCATGTTCACATGAACATGTTGTTTGCTTGATGGACGATTCCTGCCAGGTCTGCAAACCCCAGCGAAAACCCACACCTCCAAGATGCCCTAGCTCCCTCCACAAGCCTAGAACCACACAACCTTGGTGGAACCAACTTATGAACCCCACATTTTGGCTGGACCAAGGATGCTGGGGACTTATCTATGGTTTCACAATTAAAATACATTGTAAATAGACTAATCATTGGTACAGTACTACATTAACAGTACCTATCTATTTGCACATAATTGTTTGCAGCAGAACTCATTAGGCCACTTGGCTTGGCTGCAAAACATGATCACATGGGTTTGCCTTGTTTGTTGCATTGCACATACTTATCTCCAAATTTCTTTGCAATTTGACTACTATGCCAAAAGCAGCTTGGATGACTCCTGAGCAGCATGCCTGGCTTTACAATCTGCTTGCAGGTTTTTGTGAAGCACAGGAGAGCAAAACAGTTCCCACTTTTCTTGCTAAAGTTTATGAAAACTTCCATGACAAATGGCCTGCCGATGCCCCATCCATCTGCTAAGGAGATAGAGTTCGCAAAAGGAAACAAGGAGCATGCAAAACTCCTCAAGCTCAAGACAAGCAAAAAGGTAAGTTGTCCAACACTTATATGATGGTTTTGTTCAGCATATGATAATATTGGGCAGCAAAATTCATGACTGGATTTATAATAAGAGTCATGGTTCGAGTTCAGGTTCTGGCACTCGAAAGGTTCTAAATCTCAAGAGCACTTCACGACTATTACATCACTGGCAAGCATTTGCAAAGTTATATGGAAAAGAGCTTAATCTGAAGTTCAACACTGAGTGGGAAGCACATAAGGAAGCCAATCCAACTAAGGAGTTTACACATCATGATCGCTTCACCTTTCATAACCAGAAGATGCAGGAATGGTACAATTCAGCTGATGAAACAACCAAGGAAAAGGTAGAAGAGTTTTGGCAGGACTACAAGTCCATGGATAGTGAAGATGATAATCACAATCGCACACTACAAAAGTAAGTGTTGCAAATCTGGTAATTTGCAATAGCCATATTGACATGCTCCCTCATACAATTGAAGATGCTGCCAAGAATATCATCAGGCAAACAGGTTTGGCTTGTACAATTATTGTGGGAGGACTGATGCCTCAAGAAGGAGGTGCCATTCAAACTCTTGTGTAAGTGACTTGACCCATCATTTCTTGTGAATCTAACCTTCAAATTGATGGTTTGAATGAAGGAACTACATTAAAGGGTCAATCATTGGCCCAATTTCTGGGAAGCTCATATAACGATGATTTTCTATCACACTTCAATAGGTTTCTTGAAGCTGCTTATGATGACCAGTCTTAAAAGCATCCAGTATTCAGAGCTGATTGTTTGCAATAGATAAGAAGACTTGCAATTCCAAAGCATTGGAAGGTCTCTCAATGAAGCCACTCCTGCACCTGCTGATGTCGATACTACTCCTTCTGCATCTGTTTATGTCAACACTACCCCTTCTGCACCTGCTGATATTGATACTACCTCTTCTGCATCTACTGTGAAATTTTCTGATTATGAGAAGGAATGAGAGTGTAATATTGCAAGAAATAATCAATTATTACATGTACATGAACTGGGATTGGGTAAAGGGGCTTCAAATTTGTTCAACAAATTGTCAAAAAAGGGAAAGGGCAAGAAAACAAAGTAAGCAAAATTTATTTGCTTTGACTATGAGGCTAATGTAAATGAAGAGCTGCTTCTAATGCTGGAGACATGACAAGGGCACCATCACCTGAGCATTCACCAACTTCTAATGTTGTAAATTCAACCCAATTAACTGTTACAAAGGCAACTGAAACCATTCCAAATGCAGCATCCCTGATATCATCCTCTGCCTACACACCTTCCAGTGATGATATACTTGTACCCCAACTTCATACAGCCGACAAAGCAGACAGTGCTGTCATTGCTATTCTTCCTTTCTTGAAGAAGATTTCAGATGAAGAGTTTTGGGTCAATCTATTGAAAAACTGGGTTTTGTTTGAGACTGAAAATCCACCAAAAACTGTAAGTGCTAGCTAATTACCAATTCATAACCTAATAGTAGCGATGTCTAGCATTTGCCTACCAAGAATCGACCTGGTGAGATTGGAGTATTGCTGAAGAATGGCCACCGGTTACAAGCCGATCAAATGCCACAGTTGAAGAATATCAAAGATTTTGGCAATCACTGGTTTGCATGGTGGAAGGCTATCCAGCCATGCTGGCAGGGTGATGAACTCTCTCAACTTATACCTTCTGACCCTTTGTGGTCACAGCCATTATGTGGTGGAGTGAATGGCTTTCTTGTTGTTATTCTTGCTTTGGCTTGGTGGATGCAAGGTAATACTTCCTCTGGTGATTCTGATTTGCCTCACCTTACTGCAGCAGTGGTGGATGTGATCTTGAATTACTCATCCACATTAATTATACTTTGTGGTATCCAATAGACAAGAATTATAATCACATTTGTTTGCAATGATTGCTGCTATGACTTAAAAATAGAGTGAAATACTATTTATTCATTAGCAGTGGTTTACAATAGTTCAAATATTATTTACAAGCATTAACAATGAGTCCCAGTACCATTTACAATGATTAACAATGTGCCCTAGTACCATTTACAGCGATTAACAATGTATTACAATGGGTGCCAGTACCATTTACAAACTAACAATGGGCCCCAGTACCATTTACAGTGATTAACAAAGTATTACAATGGGTGCCAGTACCATTTACAAACTAACAATGGGCCCCAGTACCATTTACAGTGATCAACAAAGTATTACAATGGGTGCCAGTACCATTTACAATGATTAACAATGGGTGCCAGTACCATTTACAGTGATTAACAATGTATTACAATGGGTGCCAGTACCATTAACAATGTACTGCAGTTGGTTGTGGTACCATCCACAATCATTGACAATCATTAACAATAACATCTACTACATCTGTCAGATATCTATTACAATGTCATTGTGATAAAACCATTGGTACTGTGCACAATGGCCTATCGACTAGCACTGATAGATTGTTAACAATAATGCCAGCCACAACTCCAACAACACTAATTGAATGAAAAGAAAAAAGAAAACCCTGACCTCACACAAATGTGGGGGAGGGGGTTGGGTCATATTCCTGGTCCTCCTCACTGCTGTGGCCCCATTTTTGTCCTCAATGTTCCCCTCCAGTAGTTGTTGGTCCTCCCACACCATCTCCTTCCTGTCCTGTGGTCATGCTCATTCTCATGGCTCACCTCTGTTACGTTCCGTTCCACTTACCTTAGATTCAAGATCCGAAAATACCTGAAAAATCCAAACTCAATGTGTTTTACTTGTTTGAAGTACTTATTTGAAATTACTCCTAGATACAGATCGTAGCTTAGTTACTTACACAGCTCGTAGTAATGACTACTTCAGCAACCTCTCGGCTTCTTGAAACCTCACCAATCCCCAAGTACATACTTAGTATAAAAGCTTAGTTACTTCATTTGTATTCTGCAGTTCAAATATTGAATCTAGTCAATCTCCTTCTCACCCTTCGTTCCCCTTCTTCATTCGGGTTCCTGAATTGATCCTGAACTACCTTCAACTTACGACCTCCTTGAAATTGGGACACTGTCACAGGTGAAGGGTGCAACTTCTTACAAGTTGAAACCAAGTCCCTTCTGTTCCCTCATTCAGCCCTGCAGTAATTCCTGAATGGGTTCCCGAAAAGAGATCAGTACTTAACAGTATATTCAATCACACTTCACTGTTATTCTATGTCCCAGACTAGAACTTGACAAAGAACTACTCAAAACTCCTGATGTGCAGGTGCAACTCTAGGAGTAACAGCAGTTTGTCAATCAGTCCTTAGCCCATCTAGACCTTCAACAACTTTCAGCAAATCTTCATGACCCTTGAACATCTTTTGTCAATTAGGTGAAGGAGCCCCATCAATTAGTGTGAACATCATGTCTATTAGAGACACTCAAGAACCCAAACAATCACCAACTAATTCCCAAATCCCTACTCCTCTTGACTATGTAGATCCTCCTCCTGAGGACAACCCTGATGAACCTCCCACTGGTGGCAATTGTGACCCTGATGATCCAGATGATCCAGATGGTCCTAATGACCCTGATGATAATGGTAGTCAAGCCCCTTCTGACCAGCCTCCAGCAGATAGATTCATTCAGGCCATATTTGAGCTTTCAGGCAGCCTTAAAGACTTGCACCGAAACACTGCCCCAAAATCCGAAAAAATCAAGGTTCAAGAACCTGACACTTTGATGGTTCCAACCCCCAAAGGCTCCGAGACCTTCTGGTCTCTTGCAATCTTCACTTTAGAGACTGTCCTCAGGTATATGCCTCTGACAAGAAAGGATCTTGTTTATCCTCTCCTACCTCAAAGGGTCTACCCTTAGTTGGTTTGAACCTGGACTAAACGACCCACAGACTCAGCTCACTGGATGTGGGACTACCAAGCCTTTCTCTCAGAGCTTGAAGATAGTTTCAGTCCACACAATCCTGTTGGTGACACTGAAAAATCCCTCCATGAACTCAGCATGAAGAAGACAGCCCGTATTGTCAAATATAATGTTGACTTTTGAGAACTAGCTTCTCGAGTCAGTTGTAATAAGGCAGCCCTTTGTGATCAATACTTCCATGGCCTACCCCTTTGAATTTGCACTGAAGTACTTCATGGTGGCAAGCCTAACACTTTAGCTGGCTTACATCTCAAAGCCCAAGATGCTGATAACATCTATTGGATGCAAGAAGAGGAAACTCATCCTGAGACCAAATCCTTGGCAATTGTTGGGAGCCTGAATAAAAAAGACTCTAACAAGAAACCTAATTCTCAATCCCCTCCTAAAACTTCTAACACTACCAACAATTTGACATCCACTTCAAAGACTTCAGGATTGTCAAAGGAAAAGCCCAAGAACTCAATTTCTGACAAATTGGGCAAGAATGGTAAACTAACAGGAGATGAATGAGAATGCCACATGACGGAAGGCTTATGCCTATACCATGGTGAAAAAGGACATGTTGCTCATTATTGTCAAAAGTCTGCAGCAGCTAAAGGACAAGCTGTGAAAGTTTCAGCCACCAATTTGAAAGCCAAAGCTTCAGACTCAAAAAAATAGTCTGCAACCCTCTGGAAAATGCTAGACAGGCTGAGGGTTGCGTTGGCCTTGTCTACATAGCTAAATATGTCCACCTCAACACATCCCCTCTTTCTGAACATGATTCCCTGTTTATCACACTATCCATCACAACACATTCCCTTTCCACCCAAACTCTTATTGACTCTGGCTCTTCCCATTGTTTTAGCATTTATTGATAACAACAACTTACCTACTGTTTCGATTGCCCCGGTTGGCCTCCACTTGTTTGATGGCACTTGCAATGCTATCATTACCCAGACAGCTGATCTTACAGTTACATTTGCCTGTGGTGAAATGTTCAATTTGACATTTTATGTAACCCTGCTTGACTCTTCCTGTTCTCTGGTCCTTGGATACTGTTGGCTGAAACAATACAATCTGTTGATTGACTGGGATTCAGGCCACATCGATTTCTGCTCCATTAAACATAGAGGTCCAGCACCACCGACATCTCCTTTGGTAGCAAAACCCCTCTCTTGTGAACACACCATTAGTTCCCGAAATAGGACCAAATCTTGGCCCTACCTGCATTCTTAAAATTCCCAAAACCCCCTGACCTCACACAAACCCCCCTCTAGTCTCCTTGATTAATGCCACTGCATATTTATGTGCTAGCAAACTTCCTGGTTCTGTGGCATTGCAACTTCAGATCACTCCCAATGGCACTATTGGCAGGGCCACTACTGAAGCAGTCCCAGACTTAACTTTGGTTCCTGAAGAATACCATGAATTCACAGATGTCTTTAGTAAGGGGAAAGCTGATTCCCTGCCTCCTCATTATTCTTATGACCTCAAGATCAACTTGGAGGAAGGTTCAATACCTCCAAGCCAACTGTATTCTCTTTCTCAGTCAGAGTTGGAAACTCTGTGCCTCTTTATCGAAGAACATGTCAATTTAGGTTTTATTCATTCAGCCCTCCAAGTCTCCCCATGGTGCACCTATCCTCTTTGTGAAAAAGAAAGATGGCAGCCTACGACTCTGCATTGATTATGGTGGCCTCAATAGAATCATGAAAAAAGACCAATATCCACTGCCTTTACTTTCAGATCTTCTTGACGCACTGAAGAAGGCTAAATATTCACCAAAATTGACCTTCAGCATGCCTACCACCTCGTCCGAATCGCTGATGGTGAGGAATGGAAAACAATGTTCCAAACTTGCTATGGCTCTTTTGAATGGCTAGTGATGCCCTTTGGGCTTACTAATGCTCCTCCTGCCTTTCAATGTTTTATGAATGACATCTTCAGTGACCTCTTGGATGTCTGTGTCATTATCTACTTGGACAACATATTAATCTACTCCGAAGATATGAGCCAGCAGAAGCTCATGTCAAGGAAGTGGTACGATGGCTTCGCAAAAACAGGCTTTTTGTGGCTGCCCTGAAATGTGAATTCCACAAAGATTCTGTCAAATATCTCGGCTTCATCCTCACCACCAATGGGCTTCATATGGCCAAAGACAAAGTTCAAATGATTATGGATTGGTGTTAGGAAACATGTACAGTTACCTATCATAATTTTTCTTATTTTTCCGCAATAGTATTACACCAAAAAACATTAAAATTATCAATGAACACGACCGTGAGACGGATAATTCTCATGTGTCCTATATTTAGAATATGTACACAACTGTATGCTTGCATCATAAAACAGTATTCAAATATTGTACAACAGTTGTATCTTAGTATATAAACCAATAAATGCTAAGAGACACATCAGTTGTGTTCTCTTAGGATTTCCACCATCATCTTGTGTGTGGAAAAGCATTCGTCAACCAACCATTCTATAAATACCACATCACATCAAACTTTGATCCCTCCTTCTATACTCGTCGCTTCTTCTTGTAGAGCCTGCACAAAGATCCCAGTGTGGATTTGGTGTTGCCCTGACAGAAGAACACAACTCATATTCCGTGCGCCCTCACTTTTGTCTCACTCAGCCACATCCGATTACCAATTCCCAATCCTCTTGTCACGAGATGAGAGTAATGTGTGTTTATGTAATCTACTTTCGCTTCGTAATCTGCGCATCAGCACCGCCTTATATTGCAGTCATCAGTGCTCGAAAGGCAGTACTCATCTGTAGGACAGCTGCAACCAGACAACCATTCGGCTCTGGTTTAGTGTACTATTTTTAGTACTAGTTACGGCCTTTTGCATTAGTGTAGTAATTGCCGAATTGGATTGCTGAAGAACAGGTCCTGAGTCAGCCGAAGAACCTTATTAGGTTTTATTTTTAGCAACTACGTCATGACCGATCACATAATTTCTGATCCTGCTAATCGCGATCTTACTCTGGAAGAGAAGGTTGACGTGCTCACTACTCAACTTTCTCAACTAGTAAATTACGTCACACTCCAAAACCCTGTCCAGCCGGCACCTACTGTGGAGGAAGAGGTAGATGAATTTTTATCTCATCATGAAGAAGAGTTGTTGCAGAATACTGGAGATGGCAAAATTCGCTTACCTAAATTCGCACCGCCACAATTATTTGATGGAATGATGAAGGATATTCAATCCTTTATTAGTTCTATTATATTGTATATTAAAGGTCACGAACCCGAATTCCATACAACTGAATCCAAAATAATGTTCGCGCTATCTTATATGCAAGGGAGCAAGGCACAATTTTGGAGAAACAAAGCCATCAATCAAATTGCTCAGGGTCGTGAGCCATTTAAGAGTTTTCAAGATTTTTTGGATAAAGTGAAAGCTCAATTTGGAGATCCTCATCCGAAGGCAACAGCAGTAGGAAAATTGAAGACCATGTGGCAAGGGTCTTCCTCGGCAGATGAATTCATTTTGCAATTTAAAGCTGAAGCTTTACAGACCAATTTAGGAGACACCACGTTTATCGAATATTTGAAGGCAGGACTTAATCCATCCTTGTTCAAGTCTATATATTGACTACCGGTTATGCCTACAATATTGGAGCAATGGTATGAATGGGCTTTCAAACTTGATTGGCAATATCACCAAGAGCAAGCCAAGTCAAAGTTGCTACACCCACATACTACGCATGCAGGTTCTAAATTTGGAAAGTCATCAGGAGGAAGTTCTGAAAAAGGAAAGGCATCAATCATACCTGAGATGAAGGTACAGCCATTGGCCACAGCAGTGATACTTCCTAATCAGTCGAATATTAGTCAGCATGCATCAGATGCTAAGGATGTAGATCGTGCAGGGAGACGTCCCCTGATCAAATGTTTCAATTGTGGAAAATTGGGGCATACAGCTAGGTTTTGCAGAGAGAAGAGGCAGATTCAAGAGGTGACAACTGAAGAGTAGAATTTTCGTGAGCAGTCCCAGTGAAGGTTTCCCCATTGGAGACTCATAATCAATATGATGTATTAACAGTGGAGGAAACCAATGAATCACATCCCTACCCAACCGATTCTATGCCAGTAACCTATTACATCCTCAATTTCATTTCTAAACTACGTAACCAAACCGAGAGTAAAGGCGAAGCGCATCATCAATCCAAAAATAGCCATTCTCGGAAAACTCCGAAAACCCTTATCTGCTCAGCATGCATTGAATGCAAAGTAACATTGACAGTAGGATTGAAGACAGTTGACACACATGCAATGGTAGATGTTGAGGCATTATTAGACAGTGGTGCTACAGGTTTATTTATAAACCATGCATTAATTCAGAACAATGGAATTTGCACATGTAAACTTGAGCATCCTGTAATTGTGTACAACATCAATGGAACAGTAAACAAGGGAGAAAGTATTACTGAAGAGGTGACATTGATTATGTCCTACCAAGGTCACAAAGAGAGAGCCATATTTGAGGTGTGCGACCTTGGAAAGACTAATCTAATAATAGGGTACAATTGGTTACATAAACATAACCCTAGTATTGATTGGAAAACTGGGGAAGTAAAAATGAACCGTTGCCCTAGGGAGTGTAATGTGTTTGGTAGAAAGTTGAAGCAGGAGAGCGATCTATTTTTGAAAGCTGAGAAGTGTAATTTTGATGCGGCAGAGATCGAGTTCCTGGGATTGATCATTGGTCCTGATGGCATCAAAATGGATCTGATCAAGGTAGAAGCCATTACATCATGGCCTGTTCCTGAACAGGTCAAGGATGTACAAGCGTTCCTAGGTCTTGCAAACTTCTATCGATGCTTTGTACATAATTTTTCACAAATCGCTGCACCATTACACAATCTTACCAGAAAAGGAGTAGTCTGGAAATGGGGAGAGCTTCAGCAGAGAACATTCGAGGAATTGAAGAGGAAATTTGTGGAAGGTCCTGTATTAGTACCAGTAGATTTTACCTGACCACTAAGGGTAGAATCTGATGCATCTGATTATGCCACCAGTGCGGTATTATCTATGCTATGCGAAAATGAGAAATGTCATCCGTGTGCATTTCTATCTAAAGGGTTGAATGATGTAGAAAGAAATTATGATGTCCATGATAAAGGGATGTTGGGAATAATCCGAGCCTTGGAGGCATGGAAACATTATTTGGAAGGAGCTAAACATGAATTGGAAATTTGGACGGACCACTCGAATCTCCAATACTTCATGTCCACCAAAAAATTAAATCGCCAAGCGCGTTGGGCACTATTTTTATCACACTTCAATTTCCACTTAATTCACACACCAGGAAGCTTGATGAAAAAAGCCAACACATTATCACGGAGACCAGATCATAAAAAGGGGGTAGAGAATGATAACAAGGATATCACCTTGTTGAAGCCTGAATATTTCCATATATGCGCGATGCGCCAAGGTCATCTATTAATAGATGGTTCTGAAAAAGAAATGTTAATCAAAATTTGTAACTGTACTAATATGGATGAGGAAGTAGTAAAGGCTGTAAAAGAGATGAAAGGGGAGAAGAAGAAGACTATTAAAGGAGAAGAATGGTCTGAAGAACAAGGGTTAATATTGTTCAGAGGAAAGGTGTATGTGCCAAAAGACATTGAGTTGCGAAAGGAAATTGTCCGATTACATCACAATACTTCCATATCCGGACACCCAGGCAGATGGAAAACCCTGGAGTTAGTGATGAGGAATTATTGGTGGCCAGGAATTTCTAAATTCATACAGAGTTATGTTGAGGGTTGTGATACTTGTCAACATGGCAAATCCTATCCGGAAATGCCAGCTGGGAAGTTAATGCCAAATCCGATCCCAACAGGACCCTGGATTGATATCTTGGTAGATTTCATTACTGGACTTCCCGAAGCACAAGGCTACAATTCTATTTTGGTCGTATGTGATCGCTTCACCAAACAAGTCCATATTATTCCTACAACCCAGGAAACGAGTTCCTTAGGATTGGCGTGCCTATATCGCGATCATGTGTGGAAATTACATGGATTACCAAATACAGTTATTTCCGATCGCAGACCCCAATTTGCAGCCGCATTCATGAAGGAACTAAATAAAACCTTGGGTATTCAAACCAAATTATCTACAGCATATCATCCCCAAACCAATGGGCAGACAGAGCGAATGAACCAGGAGTTAGAGCAGTATTTGAGGTTGTTTGTCGATCATCGCCAAACTGATTGGCCAGAATGGCTGGCAATCGCCGAGTTCTCATACAATAATAAATTCCAATCGTCTACTCGGGTATCACCCTTTTATGCTAATTATGGGTATAACCCTCGTATGGGATTTGAACCGAGAAGGAATGTGAAGGTACAAGTGGTGGAAGATTTTGTACAGCAGATGAAAAATGTACAAATCAAGACAGAAGCAGCATTATCTAAGGCATGCGATGATATGAAGCACTATGCCGATTGCTCGTGCACAAATGCTCCCAAGTACCAAATTGGAGATAAAGTGTGGCTTAGCACCAAGGATTTACATATGACATGCCCATCTAGGAAATTGATGGAGAAACATATTGGTCCCTACCCTATTTCTAAAATTATCTTGCCTAATGTGGTAGAGCTAAAATTGCCGCCATCATTTAAAATTGATGCGCCAATTAATGTCTCTCGCATACGACCTTACAAATCACCTATTATACTGGGACAACAAATTACTCCACAACCACCTATTGAAGTCGAAGGTGAACCTGAATTTATAGTCGAAGAAATTCTTGATTCACGGCTGCATCATAACAAACTCGAATTCTTGGTAAAATGGGAAGGCTATACAGATGAAAATAACTCCTGGGAAGCCAAGGATAATTGTAGAAATGCACGAGAGGCTATATGTGATTTTTACAATAAATATCCCAATGCACCGTGAAGAATAGCACGAGTGGAGTACAAAAATTTGAAATTCTGACCATATCACAATTTCACGACACCCGATTATCACACAATCTCTCGCCTGGAAGTCGAAGAATAAAAAAGGGGGTAATGTTAGGAAACATGTACAGTTACCTATCATAATTTTT
>QLOK01002846.1:0-20935 GCA_003313805.1 Tricholoma flavovirens
TGAGCAATTTGATTGATGGCTTCATTCCTCCAAAATTGTGCCTTGCCCCCTTGCATATAGGATAGCGTGAACATTATTTTGGATTCAGTTGTACGGAATTCAGGTTCGCAACCTTTAATATACAATATAATAGAACTAATAAAGGACTTAGTATCCTTCATTGTTCCATTGAATAATTGTGGCAGGGTGAAACAAAAGTGAGGGCGCACAGAATAAGAGTTGTGTTCTTCTGTCAGGGCAACACCAAATCCACACTAGGATCTTTGTGCGGGCTCTACAAGAAGACACAACGAATATAGAAAGGGGGATCAAAGTTTGATGTGATGTGGTAATAATAGAATGGTTGGTTGACGAAGGTGTTTCCGCACACAAGGTGATGGTGGGAATCCTAAGAGAACACAACTAATGCGTCTCTTAGTATTTATTGGTTTATATACTAAGTTACAACTGTTGTACAATATTTGAATACTGTTTTATGACACGAGCATACAGTTGCATACATATTCTAAATATAGGACACATGAGAATTATCTGTCTCATGGTCATGTTCATTGATAATTTTAATGTTTTTTGGTGTAATACTATTGCGAAAAAATAAGAAAAATTATGATAGGTAACTGTGCATGTTTCCTAACAATTTTGGATTTCATTTTTAATCTCATTTTTCAAAAATGGACATCAGAATGAGACAAGAATGAACTGAAAAATAGGGTTGTTCACAGTAGCCATTTTTGGGCCATTTTCAACTCATTTTTGGCTTCATTTTTGGCTCATTTTTGTGTGTTTGGCAGAAGAATGATCTGAATGATCTGAAAAATGAAACGAAAAATGACGTGAAAAATGGCTACCGTGAACACCCCAGAAAGCAAAAATAACAAAATGATGCAAAAATGCATTTTACATGGTCCTCGGCAGTGCTGGCAAGTGCTTGGCATATTCAAACTCCCCCTCAAACGACTTAGTGAAATTTCAAACTCGTTATAGTGTGTAGTAAATATATACTCCTTTGTATACTCCTTTGTACTATAACAAAAATAACTACAAAAGAAAGAAAAAATGAAGTAAATGGCCACACGTGGAAGGTGGGCACCCTGTTGTGGTAGCCCCCTCCTTACCTGGCTCCCCCTGTTGCATCATGCCATGAGTCATCCCCCCATTGCATTGCCCCCTCAGCACCCCATATCCACCCTGTGAGCAGTTGCTCGCAGCGGTGGTGGGGGGTGCTGTCATTGTCATTGTTGGCCCTCATTGTTGGTCCCCCTCTTCATCGTTGGAGATAGGGGGTGGTCATGTGGCCATTAGCACCCAATCCCCCCCTGCAAGCAAATGCTCACAGCAGTGGGTATCGGGTGCTTGGTGCTTGCCCCCCCATTCTCATTCCTCCCCCTCCCCCTGTCATCACCCATACACACCAGCCTTCCTCCCTATGAGCAGTTGCTCGTAGCAGAGGAGTCTGGTGCCGTGGGCATTGTCGTCTCCCCTCGTTCCTGCCATCATCCTGTGTTGGTGCTGGTGCTGGTTCTGGTGCTGATGGCGTTGGCATCATTGTCATCTCCTCCCCTCCCTCCCCTCTGCCTTCTTGCTTGTCATCATTGAGGAGATGATGGCAGGCTACCTTGCAAGCAAGGGCTTGCAGTAGTGGGAACCGGGTGCTGGGGTGCCATCTCCTTGTCTCCAGCCTGCTGTGTCCCTCATCACAGGTGCGGTTGTCATCATTCCACCTGTGATCCACCCCATGAGCAGTTGCTTGTGAGGCTGGGGGCAGGTGGTGCATTGTCTGTCACAATTTTGGGCCAGGGTAGCCATCATTGTCATCATCAATAGTTAACATCTAAAAACTTTGTTAGTAACAAAAAAATGAAACAGGCAAGGAAAAAACTTACCTATGGCCCAAGAGACATCGACGTCTCTTGGGCCCTTTTTTGTGTTCCTCATCATACAGCACTGGATCCGTCACCTGCACCTTCTGCTTTTGTCCGTCCTCATTGTCCCCCTTGTTGTGCGCTGCTGCCATTTTTGTCATGTTGTGTTGTTGTCCATCCCTGTCCTCGTCCCTGTCATCATCCTGTGGTGGTTCCTCATCATCATGTTGTGGCTCTCCTTGTTGTCGTGTGGTGGTTGTCCTCCTCATCATCCTCCTCATTGTCGGTCTTTGTCCCCTGGTCATTGTTGTTGTCATCTGTCCCCTTGTTATTGGTGTCATCCCATCCCATTGCTTTTGTCATCATGGCTCTGCTTGTTTTTTGTCATTGCATCCTCCCTGGTGTAGCTGTGGCAGTTGCTTGTTTCCACTGCTGCAAGCAGCTGCTCACGGTGGTGGGGTGCTGGTGGCCATTGTCATCATCTTTGCCTTGCCATCCCTTGTCCCTGCCCTGTTGCCCCTGTCGTCAGACATCACCTTGTTTTGTCGTTGTCCTGATCCATCATCCACCCCACAAGCAGGTGCTTTTAGTGGTGGTGTCATTGTGGGTGTACCGTCTTGGCACTGTCTTGTGGTAAATAACCTAGAAAAAGCAAATGAAAAGATTAGTTAGTTGAAAATAAAAGAAAACAACTTGACAAAAAAAACATTACCTAGGGGCCAAATGACCTGTCATCGTTTGGGCCCGATGTGGTTGGTTTGCAGTGGTCAGTGGCATTAGTTGATGTGGGAGTGGGCATGGGAGTGGTGACAGCCAGTGGTGATGGAGTTGTGGTGGGTGGTAGAGTGTGAGGGAGGGAGCTGTCATCGATGGTGGTGGTCACTGCAGAAGGATCAGGCATCAGAGTGGAGTTTGAAAGAATGACAAAAATGGAATGTGAAAATGGATGCAAAAATGATCATTTTTTGGTTCATTCTCATCTCAATTCTGAAGTCCATTTTTGTAAAATGAGATTAAAAATGACATCAAAAATGAGCCGAAAATGGCCCGAAAATGGCTACTGTGAACAACCCTAATGATCACTTTTGTAAAACCAAACCCTAGCCTCGCTTTTGAAAAAATGGTCATTTTCAGTTTCATTTTTACATTCCATTTTTGTTGTTCTTTCAAACTCTGCTACAATGCCTAATTCTTCACAGTGACCACAACCATCGACAGCAATGCCCCCTCCTTCACTCCTCTACCACCACAACAACTCCATCACCACCTGCCATCACCACTCCCACACCCACTTGCACAGACTAATGCCACCAACCACTGCAAACCAACCACATCGGGCCCAAATGATAGGTAATGTTGTTTTTGTCATGTTTTCCTTTATTTTCAACTAACTAATCTTTTCATTTGCTTTTTCTAGCTTTTATCTATGTTATTTACCATGAGACGGTGCCAAGATGGCAAACCCATGATGACACCACCACTATGAGCACCTGCTTGTGGGGTGGATGATGGATCAGGACAACAACAAAACAAGGTGACATCTGATGACAGGGGGAATGGGGCAGGGACAAGGCATGGTGCGGCAAAGACAATGACAGCCACCAGCACCCCACCACCATGAGCAGCTGTTCACAGGGTGTAAACAGCTGGCACAGTGAAGATGGGGAGCACACAAAGATGAAAAAGAGGGGGAGCTACAACAACAAGGACGGAGACAGAGAATACAATGACAACCACATGACCAAAATGGTGGAGGTGGCAAACAACAAGGGCAATGATGAGCATGGGACAAGAACAGAAGGCACAGGTGATGGATATGGCACTGTACAACAAGGAATGCAAAAAAGAACCCAAGAGACATTGTCAACATCTCTTGGGCTGTAGATAAGTTTTTTTCATTTCATTTCATTTTTTGTTACTAACAAAGTTTCTAGATATTAACTGTTGATGATGACGACAACTACCCAGCCCAGCAGAGAACAGGGAAGGGAAACAGGAGACCCATGGAGGGGAGACCCATCAGGTAAGCACTAGTCAACCCCTCTCTTGGTGCCATGTACTGATAGATGATGCCTACCTCTGACACAAAACATTGACCCAGCACCCACTTCCACCCCTACAAGAAACTGCTCATAGGGTGGATTGTGGGTGCAGTGCGCAGAGATGACAAGGATGAGACCACAGCCCAGCACCCACCTCCCACCACTGTGAGCCCTTGCTCACAGGGTGGAACAGGTGCTAATGGGCCTGTCATCATCTCCTCAATGACGATGAGCAAGAAGGGGGATGGGGAGGGGAGGAGACAATGACAATGACAAGGCCAACACCAATGCCAATGCAGGACAGGACAACAAGGGACAAGGGGGAGACAATGACACCCATGGCACCAGACCCCTCTGCTATGAGCAACTGCTCATAGGGAGGAAGGCTGGTGCATATGGGTGATGACAGGGAGAGGGGGACCAACAAGGGTTGACAATGATGACAGCACCCCCCACCACCACTGCAAGCATCTGCTCGCAGGGCGGATATGGGGTGCTGTGGTGCGACACACAGGAGGAGCCACCAAGACATGGTAAGGAGGGCCATGACAGGGTGCCACCCACCATCCCATATGTGGCCATTTAGTAGTTATTTTTGTCATAGTACAAAGGGGTATATAGCATAGTATAAAATATATATATTTCCTACACACTATAAGTTTTGAGACTATGAGGAGATATTACTAATTTTAGTGACCAGACCATGAAAATAATTTTACTAAGTCGTTTGAGGGGGAGTTTGAATATGCCCAGCACTTGCCAGCACTGCTGAGGACCATGTAAAATGCATTTTTGCATCATTTTTGTTATTTTGCTTTCCAGGGTGTTCACAGTAGCCATTTTTCACATCATTTTTCATTTCACTTTTCAGATCATTCTGATCATTCTTCTGCCAAACATGCAAAAATGAGCCAAAAATGGCTACTGTGAACAACCCTATTGTCATTCCAGCTGCAGATAAATTCATTGAAGAATTGACTTGCCCTTCCACTACATTGCAAAGCACTGCAACTCTTTCCAAGCATTTTAAGCATCAGTTCAGAGCGATGTCAGCATTCCAGCTGCAGATAAATTGATCAAAGAATTAGCTGGCTAGTGCACTACATTCTAAGACACTGCAACTCTTGCATCTATCTTTATGAATAGGTAACAAATTATTTACATCTGTCAATTTTGGAGGGTTTGGCAATTCCCATCTGGTTATTTCTGTGACTCCACATGTTCCTCATGTCCCTTCATGATGACCTGATGTCTCCCAACGATGTTTTGCCAGTAGTGCTTTTACTCCATGCAAGCCATCTTGTCACCAGTAATTGCCCCTACACTGAAGTTGTTAACAGTCCCAGTTATTACCAGACAAAACCTTACTCAGCCATTCACAAATTTCATTGTGTATCTCAGCTCGAATAGTTGAAATGTGTTGCTGATGGTTTTTTGCAGCACCTACAAGAGACATCACTAACGGAACCCCACCAGAGTAAATCAATCAATACTTTTCACACCTTGAATGGCAAAACCTTCCATTCTTCCCAAAAGGTCTTGAGTATCAGTCTTTAAGGCACCTTCAAGAAAGTTCTTGATGCCACTAGTGGAAAAAGCAATGCCCTGCAAAGGCATGTTGGTACTCCCATGTGTTGTAAAAGGAGAGTCTCAACCCCTGTTGAGAAGTAGAGGACTCAAAAGAATGAGTGAACTAAGTTGTTTATTTTTGCAAAGCACTATGTACAGAATATATATACTACTTTGGGTCATTGCCCACTGTAAACTAAACAACTAAGCAAGAGGTGGTATCTATTTATGGTGGTGTGCTCAGCCACAATCATCCTTAATCAGTTGCACTGATTATAGTGTTGGAGTTGCCATATTTGGCTCTGCCAATCAATGCTCAACACTCCCCCTCGACTCCTATGCCATTCCTAGCCATTTAATAAAGTCATTGTGTTTTGGCTTTGGTAGTGGCTTTGTGAATATGTTGGCTAAGTTGTCATCTGTTGTGCAGTACTGAAGTTGCATCTTGTTAGAGACGAGTTTCTCATGTACAAAATGATGTTGGATGTTGATGTGTTTAGTGCATAGTGATTAAAAGTCCAGTTCACACAACTGCAAAAAAACTGCAAACCAAACCAAACCTAACCAGTGGTCTGGTTTTTTTATTGGTTTGGTTGCCTTAAATCTCACAGGTAGTCAGTTGTGGTCTTTGCTATTCAACATTCATATAAAACTGATGAAAACCAGTTGCAGTTGGTTGCAACTGGTTTATTTACATGTACTATATACTTAACTATATCTATTGTACAATGTAATATAATAACTAATAATGGTGCCTGAGATTATGAAAAGCATGGGTTTATATACCTTGCAGGTGTGCACAGACCATTTAGTCATGTTTGCACACCCAAACAGGAAAGTGGTGCCACTTGCGGATACCACTCCCATGACCAGCAACATCAACCACAATGACCCCCCAGCATCACCACTGCACCTGCAAGCCACTGCTTGACACCAGTTGTTTGGGTTACAGGTATGCTTTTTTCTTTTTGTTTAACTAAACTATCTTTTTCTTTTTCTTTTTCTTTTTCTTTTTCTTTTTAGGTGTGTTGCTTTGATGATGACATTGTCCAACTGCTGGCTCCTGATGGCTACTGCCTTGACACAGCACCACCACCCAGCCTGTGAGCCACTGCTTGCAGGGGGAGATGGGGGTGCTGGCAGACAATGACAGGAATGACAACAACAATGGTGAAAGACAACCCAGGACCCACCCTGCACCCCTGGCTGGGTGATTGCAGTGGCTAACGATCATGTTGAGGGAGGCCCACATTGCACAGGATGGCCCAAATGATGGCAGTTATTGTTTGGGCCCATAGTTAAGTTTTTATTATTTGATACATTTTTATCAACTAATTAATATTTTCTATTCATTTTTTAGGTTCTAAATGACACCCCACCCTTGCCATACCTATAACTCAACACCTGACACCCAGCAGCTACCATGATGGCCACAAAAATGCGAATGCCAATGGCCACTAACAACACTGCCAACAGCAATGCCAATGCCAACAACGACAATGCCAATGCCAACCCCACTGATAATACTCAACCAGGAAACCCAAACAAAACGCCTAAAAAGGGCTTCAGATGGTATTGCACAGGCTAGAGGAAGGTAGCGAGGTGGTACTGAATATCGGGATCTAGGTTAAGGTTGAGGGGGTTAATAGTGAGGAATATTGGGGGATATTGAAGAGAGTTCAAGGAGATATTGAGAGTTTGATGAAATATCAAGAATGTGATAAAGGTTTGATCAATCAGACTATGAGGAATGAGTATGATGAGAGGGGAGATGACGGGAATGTAATGAGCAAGGTAAAAGTGAGGTGAATATGATAATATTGAGGTAGAGACGAGGGTCGGAAGGCTCAATATCAATATAGAGGTGCAATGATTTATTGAGGAAGTTCATGATGATTTTGCAAAACTTCAAACTAAGATTAAATACTTGGACTCAAGTGTATGATCACTTGAATCAGACTACTGGGATGATAACATGAATGATATTCTTTTGAAAAAGTCCAACCAACACAAATGCTGACAACGCAGCACCACCGCCATGTCACCACCAGGCAGCAACGACAGACAAGGAGGAGGAGGAGGTTGGATTGCAGCAATTGTGGATGGCAGAGCTTGGCAGTGGTGGGCTTTTTTCTTTCTTTCATTTTTGTACTAGTGGGCCACCCACCTCCCTTCACATACCCTGTGAGGTAGGGGGGTTGATTTTGATTTTTGATTATTATCCACATGTCCACTCACAGGCCCCTGCCTGCAAGGGATCTATTTTAGTATTAATATTTATGTTTTTTATGTACATAAAGTCAGTTTGGACCAACATGAGTTGGTTGACAACCAGTTGTGGCCCAAACTGGCTATAACCAGTTGTTCAACCAGGACCAGACTACAACAAACTGGTTGTATGTGGTCTGGTCCAGTTCTATGTAGCTTTTGAATGTAGTCAGACTGGTTGTGGTCTTGGTTCATTCCAAATTTGGAAAAAAACCAGACCTAACCAGACTTTAATACACTATTAGTGTCAGGTCAACACCAAATCCACTCTGGGATCCTTGTGCAGGCTCTACAAGAAGACATGACAAATATGTTAAGGGGGATCAAAGATTGATGAAAGGGGTTAATAATAGAATAGTTGGTTGACGAAGGCGTTTCCGCACACAATATGTTGGTGGGAATCCTAAGAGAACACAACTAAAGTGTCTCTTAGTATTTATTGGTTTATATACTAAATGACAACTATTTTACAATATTTGAATACTGCACTACAACGCAAGCATACAGTTGTGTAAATATTCTAAATATAGCTTGCATGAGAATTATCCATCTCATGGTTGCATTTGCTGATAGTTTTGTGTTTTATAATGTAATACTACTGTGGAAAAATAAGAAAAAATGATAATAGATATTTGTACATGTTTCCTAACATCACCCCCTTTTTATTCTTCGACTTCCAGGTGAGTAATGATGGGATAATTGGGTACCATGAAATTTTGATATGGTCAGAATTTCAAATTTTTGTACTGCATTCATGCTATCCTCCGCAGTGCATTAGGATATTTATTGTAAAAGTCACATATAGCTTCTTGTGCATTTTTACAATTATCCTCTGGTTCCCAGGAGTTATTTTTGTCTGTGTAGCCTGCCCATTTTACCAAGAATTCAAGTTTGTGACAATGCAACTGTGAATCTAGAATTTCTTCAACTATAAATTCTGGTTCACCTTCAATTTCAATAGGTGGTTGTGGAGTGCTTTGTTGTCCCAGTATGGTAGGGGGTTTGTATGGTTGTAAGTGGGAAATGTTAATTGGCGCATCAATTTTGAATGATGGTGGTAATTTTAGTTCTACTGCATTAGGCAATATAATTTTAGAAATTGGGTAGGGACCAATGTGCTTCTCCATCAATTTCCTAGATGGTTGGGTAGTGTGTAAATTCTTGGTACTAAGCCACACTTTATCTCCTATTTGGTACTGGGGTGCATCTGCATACATATGAGCAATTGGCATAACACTTCATGTCATCACATGCCTTGTATAATGCTGCCTCTGTCTCTGCTTGCACATTCTTCATTCGCTGTACAAAGTCTTCCACTGCTTGTAGTGCTTGAAAGTCCGGTCCAGTCCCAGTTTTTAACCTCAAGGGAGAACCGGGACCAGAACCAGTTCTGACATTTCAAGTATTCTACAAGAACCAGACTGGACCCTACAGGACTGGTCTCTATCAGTTCATATCAGTTCAAAAACCAGTCCAGACTGGTTTTCGACTGGACCAGTGGTCCAACCTATATTTGTACTAACTAATTTATAGTATAATAATAAAGTTACAAAGAATAATGAAAAGAAAAAAAGAAAAAGAAGTCCACCCCATGAGCGCTGGCTCACGAGGCTGGATGTACACACTGGGACAGCTTGTCAGTACAAAATAAAATAAAATAGCCCCCTCCATCTCATGTTTCAACAAGGGAGGGGAGTGGTGGTGAGGGAGTGGTGGTGTTGTGTTGTGTTGTGTCATGGGCTGTGGTGCTGGTGTTGGCATCATCTGTTGGCATTGGTGTCATCCATTGGCATTGGTGTCTTCCGCTGTCATTGGCATCACATCTTCTGTTGGTGCTGGCATTGGCATTGGCATTGGGGTTGCCCACTGGTGTCAGTGTTGTCCATTGGTGTTGGCATCGCCCATGCTCATGGCATAGTCATTGTTGTTGTTGTCCCCATCCCCACCTGCAATCCACCTCATGAGCAGGGGCTCATGAGGCTGGAAGGCAGGTGCTTGGTTGTTGGTGATGTGGCACACACCTGGTGTCATCATTTGGGTGGGGGTTGCTGTTTCGAGGCTGTAACATTGTTATCACAAACATAGAACCTAAAAACAGACAAAAATTGTTAGTTAGGTGTAAAGAAGAAAGATATAACACAATTACCTGGGCCCAAATGATGTCTGTCATCATTTGGGCCCAGTTCTCCCATTAAACGTGTGACATGGCACATTTGCAGCCATGTGGATAGCCTTTTGCAGGTGCTCGGGCATGTTCATTCAGGTGTTGTTGTTCATTTGGGTGTGGTTAGCATAGTGGTTGTGTATGAGTGGTGGAGGAGGGGGAAAACAGCATTGTTGATTGTTATGTAACTGTAAAGAAAATGGCACCACTTTGCTGCATGAGAATGAACAAACACATGCAAATGGTCCATGCTCACCTTGAGATATTTAAACAGCCACATTCCAACCTTTTCAACTTGGGTTTGCCCCCATGTATAGTGTAGATACTGTAGTAATAATAAATATTTATTGTATCTAAGTTGACAACTGCAAGTTTGGTTCGAGACCAGTTAAGACTGGTCTTGAGTGGTTCTACTGATTCTCGAGGGATTAGTGAACTGTGGACCAAACAGGTACCATAACTGGTAGGACCAGGACCGAAGGTCTGGTTCTATCAGTTGTGGTTCAGTTCAGTCTCAGTCTTTTTCCGGTCCTTGTGACTGGACCTTTAAGCACTAACTGCTTGTACTTTTATTGCCCTTCTTGGTTCAAATCCCATACGAGGGTTATACCCATAATTGGCATAAAAGGGCAATACCTGTGTAGATGACTGGAATTTATTATTGAAGGAGAATTTGGCAATTGCCAGCCATTCTGGCTAATCAGTTTGGCAGTGATCGACAAACAACCTCAAATACTGCTCCAACTCCTGGTTCATTTGCTCAGTTTGCCCATCTGTTTGGGGATGATATGCCATAGATAATTTGGTTTGAATACCCAAGATTTTATTAAGTTCTCTCATAAAGGCAGCGGCAAATTGTGGTCTGCAATCGGAAATTATGGTGGTTGGTAACCCATGTAATTTCCATACATGATCACGATATAAGTGTGCTAAGCCTAAGGAACTCGTTTCCTTGGTTGTAGGAGTAATATGGACCTGTTTGGTGAAGTAATTGCATACAACCAAAATAGAATTGTAGCCTTGTGCCTTGGGAAGTTTGGTAATGAAATCTACTGAGATATCAATCCAGGGTCCTGTTGAGATTGGGTTCAGCATTAATTTCCCTGCTGGCATTTCTGGATAGGATTTGCTGTGTTGGCAAGTATCACAACCATCCACATATCGCAGTATGCATTTTGCAATTCCTGGCCACCAATAATTTCTCATTACTAGTTCCAGCATTTTCCACCTGCCTGGACGTCTGGATAAGGAAGTGTTATGATGTAAGCAGACAATGTCCTTTCTCAACTCGATGTCCTTCAGCACATACACCTTTCCTCTGAACAATTTTAACCCTTGTTCCTCACACCACTCTTCTCCTTTAATAGTCTTTTTCTTCTCTCCTTTCATTTCTTTTACTGCTTTGACTACCTCTTCATCCATGTTAGTACAGTTCCTAATTTTAGATAACATTTCCTTTTTGGAACTGTCTATTAACAGATGACCTTGGCACATAGTGCATATACAGAAGTACTCCGGCTTCAACAATGTGATGTCTTTATTGTCATTCTCCACCCCCCTTTTATGATTGGGTCTCTGTGACAATGTGTTGGCTTTCTTCATCAAGCTTCCTGGTTTGTGAATTAATTGGAAATTAAAGCATGATAAAAATAATGCCCAATGCACTTGGCAGCGATTTAATTTCTTGGTGGACATGAAGTATTGAAGATTTGAATGGTCTGTCCAAATTTCCAATTCTTCTTTTGCTCCTTCCAAATAATGTCTCCACACCTCTAATGCTTGGATTATTCCCAACATCTCTTTATCATGCACATCATAATTCCTTTCCATGTCATTCAACCCTTTAGATAGAAATGCGCATGGATGCCATTTTCCACCTTCACACTGCATTGATAGTACCATGCCTGTAGCATAATCAGATGCATCAGATTCTACCCTTAGCAGTTGGGTAAAATCTATGGGTACTAATACAGGACCTTCTACAAATTTCCTCTTCAATTATTCAAATGTTCATTGCTGAATTTCTCCCTATTTCCATACTACACATCCTTTCTTGTAAGATTGTGTAAGGGTGTGGTTATCTTGGAAAATTTGTGTACAAATCAATGATAGAAGTTTGCAAGACCCAAGAATGCTTGTACATCTTTGACCCATTTAGGGGTGGGCCATGACATAATGGCTTCTACCTTGATCAGATCCATTTTGATTCCATCAGGACTGATGATCAATCTGAGGAATTCAATCTCTGTTGCATCAAAAGTACACTTCTCCACTTCCAGAAATAGATCATTCTCCTTCAACTTCTGCAACACAGCTTGTACTATTTCTTCATGCCCTTCATCACTTTCTGTGAATATAAGAATGTTGTCAATGAATATGATAACCATGCTTATATCAATTTCTTCTTTTAGAATATCTTTCATCATATTCTGAAAGGTGGGTGGACTATTAGTCATCCCAAAAAAAATGACTAATGGTTCAAATGATCTGTGATGTGTAGCAAAAGCAGCTTTCCACTCATCTCCTTCTTTAATGTGTACATTGTTGTAACCCCATCATAGATCCAATTTTGTAAATCTCTTCACCTTTCCAACTTTATTGATGATCTCCAAAATTAACGGTAGGGGATACGAGTTTTTGACTGTCCACTCATTTAAATAGCGGTAGTCAGTACACATGCGCTTCTTCAAATCCTTTTTTGGAATAAAGAATATTGGTGAAGTTTGTGGGGATTTAGATGGACATATATAACCTTTCCTCAACTGCTCATTAATGAAATCATCAACTTCCACTTGTTCCTGTGGTGATAACAGATAGACTTTAGACTTCTTTGGCACAAATCCCAGCTTCATCTCAATTCCATGATCCCATGGTTTTCTCCTTGGCATTCTTTCTGATTCCTTCTTCTGGAACACTGACAAATATTTATGATATTTCTCAGGTACCAACTCTTCTGGGGATTTGGATTCCATGATTGCCCTCCATGAATAAACCGAAATAGATCATTCAGATCATTTTTCTCAATTGTGATCAGTTTCTCCCCTTTGGGCATTATTTCATCAGGAACCTCCTCTACTGTGACTGAATACTTCCCCATACTATTCTTCTCTCTCTTCACCTTCTTCTCTTTCTTCAACTGCCTGATAAACACATTGCATTCTCTAGGACAATGGTTCATTTTCACTTCCCCAGTTTTCCAATCAATGCTAGGGTTGTGCTTATGTAACCAGTTGTATCCTATTATAAGATTAGTCTTTCCAAGGTCACACACTTCAAATACAGCTCTCTCTTTGTGACCTTGGTAGGACATAATCAATGTCACCTCTTCAGTAATACTTCCTCCCTTATTTATCATTCCATTGATGTTGTACACGATCACAGGTTGCTCCAGTTTACATGTGTGAATTCCATTGCCATGGACTAATGCACAATTTATAAATAAACCTGGAGTTCCACTGTCTAACAATGCCCCAACATCTACCATTGCATGAGTGTCAACAGTCTTCAACCCTACTGTCAACATTACTTCACGTTCAACATGAGCTGATTGGATAAAGGTTTTTGGAACTTTCTGAGTATGGCTATTTTTGGATTGAGGATGTGCTTTGATCTTAACCCTAGCTTGGTGATGTAGTTTAGAAATGAAATTGAGGATGTAATAGGTCACAATCATAGGATCAATTGGGCAGGGATGTGAATCATTGGTTTCCTCCATCGTTAATACACCATATTGATTATGAGTCTCCAATGGGGAAACCTTCACTGGGACTGCTCGGGAAAATTCTGCTCTGCAGTAGTTGCTTCTTGGATCTCTCTCTTCTCTCTGCAATACCTAGCTGTATGACCCAATTTTCTGCAAATGAAACATTTGATTGGGGGATGTCTCCCTGCATGATCAACATCCATTGCATCTGATGCAGGCTGACTAATTTTCAACTGATTGGGAAGTGTCACTGCTGTGGCCGGTGGCTGTGCCTTCATCTCCTGTGTGATCGATTCTTGTCCTTTTTTGGAACTTCCTCCTGATGATCTTCCAAATTTAGAACCTGTGCAGGTGTAACAATTTTGACTCTGCTTGCTCTTGGTGATATTGCCAATCAAGCTTGAATGCCCATTCATACCACTGCTCCAACATAGAAGGCTTAACCGGTAATCAATATATCGACTTGAACAAGGATGGATTAAGTCCTGCCTTCAAATATTTGATCAATGCAGTATCGCCTAAATCAATTTGCAAAGCTTCGGCTTTAAATTGCAAAATGAATTCATCAGCTGAAGAAGACCCTTGCTGCATGGTCTTCAACTTCCCTACTGCTGTCACCTTTGGATTAGGATCACTGAATTGAGCTTCCAATTTTCCGAGAAAATCTTGAACTCTTAAACGGCTCGTGACCCTGTGCTATTTGATTGATGGCTTCATTCCTCCAAAATTGCGCCTTGCCCTCTTGCATATATGAAAGTGCAAACATGATCTTGGATTCAGTTGTTAAGAATTCAGCTTTGTAACCTTTAATATATACATAATACAATAGAACTAATAAAGGATTTAGTATCCTTCATTGTTCCATCAAATAATTGTGGCAGTGCGAATTTAGGTAAGCGGACTTTGCTGTCTCCAGCACCCCTTGCCAACTCTTCTTCATGATGAGATAAGAATTCATCCACCTCTTCCTCCACTGTGGGTACCGGTTGAATAGGATTTTGGAGCATAATGAAATTTACTAGTTGAGAAAGCTGCATAGCAAGAGCATCAAGTTTCTCTTCCAGTGTGGGAACAGGATCAATGGGACCGGAAGTAATGTCATCACCCATGACATTGTGGCTAAAAATAAAACATAACAAAGTTCTTCAGCTGACTCGGGACCTTTTCTTTGGCTACCCAATTTGGTAACTACTCAAAACAATTGACTGTGAAAGGCTGTAACAAGTATACTAAAAATAGTACACTAAACCAGATCTGAACAGTTGTCTGATTGCAGCTGTCCTACAGATGAGTACTGCCTTTCAAGCACTGATGACTGCATTGTAAGGTGATGCTGATGCATGGATTACAAAGCAAAAGTGATTATGTAATTACAAGTCACTCTCATCTTGTGACAAGAGGATTGGGTGATTGATAATCAGATGTGGCAGAGTGAGACAAAGTGAGGGCACATGGAATAAGAGTTGTGTTCTTCTGTCAGGGCAACACCAAATCCACTCTGGGATCCTTGTGCAGGCTCTACAAGAAGATGCGACGAATATGTTAAGGGGGATCAAAGATTGATGAAAGGGGTTAATAATAGAATGGTCGGTTGATGAAGGCGTTTCCACACACAATATGTTGGTGATCCTAAGAGAACACAACTAAAGTGTCTCTTAGTATTTATTGGTTTATATACTAAATGACAACTATTTTACAATATTTGAATACTGCACTACAACGCACAGTTGCGTAAATATTCTAAATATAGCTTGCATGAGAATTATCTGTCTCACGGTCGCATTTGCTGATAGTTTTGTGTTTTATAATGTAATACTACTGCGGAAAAATAAGAAAAAATGATAATAGATATTTGTACATGTTTCCTAACAATTAGTGCAACTGTGATTGATCATGTTGTTAGAATAATTGATGGCTCCTTGGTTATTGATGTTGAGTGTGGTGGGTCCTGGGTATGGGATACTGAGTTTGGCTGTAAGGGTCTGTAGCCAGATGATCTGTCATGTGGCTAAGCTCTTGGCCATGTATTTGGCTTCCATCGATGATAGGGCCACCATGGGTTGCTTCTTCGATTGCCAGGAGATCGGACCATTTGCCATTTGGAAAACATAGCCAGAAATAGATTTCTGATCATTCATATTGGTGCCCCAATTGGCATCTGAATAGGCCAGGGGTTTTCCACAAGGTATTCATTTTCATTTATAATTACTTGGAAGGATGCTGGGTTTGGCGACCTACACTGGACTTAAGGTGGACTGGAAAGACAGGATCAACTTATCTTCATTGCATGGAAGTGGGAACCATAAGCTACAGTAAATGGGGGGATGATAAACTACTGTACCTTTGTTGCACGGAAGTGGGAATGAAGGCTAGGAAAAAATAAGATGTACATAATATATCTGAAAAGATGGCCTGTCAGTAAGAGGCCGCATCAAGCATAGTGACTGAATAAGTAGGCACCGCATCAGTGGTGCAATATCGGAACTGATGTACATGCGTGCAAAGTGTGGAGTCATTGTCATTGTCAGTGGTAAGTGTCGAGGGAGGTCACATGACCATGTGACCACAGGTGGGCACAGGTAAGTATCAGAAAGGTTCATGGCACCTATCTTTCATGTGTTGTTGTTGAGAAATGGGTGAGTGTTGTTGTTGTTGTATAGATATGTATGAGTGCAGGCGACTGCAGGTGAGGGCATCAGTGATGTGTTATGTCAGCATTTTGATGGTGGGCAACCACAGGCAAGTGTCAGTGAGTGTATGCAAGTCTCAGTGTTGGTAGATGTTGTGAGTCTGTGTTGGGGCAGACTTACATACATTACTTCTTTAATCTAAACTTTGGTTTTTCCTTGCAAGTATTGAGTTCTAAGGACTCTGATTGTAAGGTTGCCCTTACAGTTGCCTAATTGGGACTACTGAAGTCGAGTGGTTGCTGATTTATAGGATGATACATATATGTATCAGGCATTTCAGGGCATCAGGGGGACATGTTAAAGAAGGTGCTTGAATATTTTCAGGGCAGTTTGTGCTCTCCTGCCACTGCTAGAGCTGTTGAACATGCAAAAATGCCCTAAATAGCCCCAAAAATACGAATTTTAAGATCAACAAATTGGGCCATTTGGATGTGGCCAACACCTCAGTAGTACATTTGCTTTTGTGCATAAAAAATACCAAGCCAATCTGTGAAGAATTGACTGAGTTATAGCAGTTTTACTGCCAGAACTAAATCAAATTGTATTTTCTTGTTTGGCAAGGTCATGTGAAGAGGACAATAAGCAGTTTTGTGACAGACACCCCCTGCTGCATGCTCAGAGTGGAATAGTAGCAGGAAACTGAGGCCTGCCTGGACAGACCCCAAAATGACATAGGTGAGGGAGCAGACATGCTACAAATACAAAAGAAGTACAGTTGCAAGTAATTAAGTTGAAGCATAGACTGTTTGACTACAAGACACTAATGCAAGACTAGTACAATATTCTTTTTTAAAAAAAGAAAAAAAAAGGGGGGGAGAGGTGGGAGGGCCACAAAAATTGAACATTGATTGAACAATTTGATGAACCCTGCATGCATTGCGTCAGATCAGGAATAGACTTGGATAGAAATGGACAGAACACCTGCTCACTTGTAGGATTCAACTGGATGAGGTAGCAAAGCTATAAACAATGCCAGAAGAATCCTATTGAGCAAAGTCTAGTTGAGTCTAATCCATAGGAGACTGTGAGAGCTCTTACAAAGTGAGGAAATGTTATTATGAGAGGTGAGGCCTTAAATAACAAAACCAAGAGGGTAAGAAGCTGAAAACAATATGAAGTGCAGTGCACTTACATGTGTTGCTTATGAGTGAGATGGGGGTTGAAAGGAAGCAACACAGGATCTCCTAGTCACACTTCAGCTGTCTTATAACCTGGCATCTGCTAGCCCCTAGCACCAAGTCACAGACCATGTGAAAAAGGAGGTCGAGCTCTGAGACTGTGCAGGTAGTGGAGCTAGATGCATGATCTTGAGGTGGCACAGAGGCCTACGAACAAGCTCCTTACCCTTGGAACCTGCTTTTACAATGACCCCTGCTGCATGCTCAAAGTGGAATAGTAGCAGGAAACTGAGGCCCACCTGGACAGACCCCAAAATGACATAGGTGAGGGAGCGGATGTGCTAAAAAGAGCTGATGATGTTGTGTGTGGGGGTGGTGGAGGTGAGAGAAAGATGGGAAGTGAGGAGCATTGACCAGTGAAACTAGTTATGCAGTCACAATGCAACCAATTGTTGTTCGACCCTGATGGCAGGGATTTCTCAAATGTACATTTTCCAAGCCTCTGAAGACCAATGCCCAACCACTTGAATGATTGACTCTGAAACCCCTAAGGAAGCAAGAAAAGTGGCATACCCAGTTCGTGGAGAGTGCCTGCCAAAACACCGGTTGAGAACCACAAAGAACTTCATTTCAAACCACAAACGAGAAGAGTGTGAACCATTTTCACAAAGGAACAAAGCCATTTTAGCTCCATGGAGATGATCATGAAATTGCATGTAGTCTCATAACATGAGGACAGGGTCAGCAATCTCTTGATAGATAGGTGAAAATGACATCTGTTCCATGAAAGAATGGTCACCTTTGTGATATGGTAAGCGATATTGTGTGCATCCATTCTCAAAGGTAAGGGATGCTCATTTGATGATCTTCCTCCAATCAAGCAAACTACAATCGTTCTTCTGCACTAATTCCCCCATGCAATGGCATCCATAAAAGGCACAGGAGAGCAAAACTATAAACAAGAAGTCGTCATAGGTCCCTGTACAGTGTGCAACATTGAAGAAAGATTGAAGGTGTGCCAGACAAAGGGGCAGTTTCCTGTTCACAGGATCTACTCACACCTTCTTGGCCCCTCGAATGGTTGCTTTCACAATAGGGTGAGATCAGTTGGCATCAAAATCAGGGTAGAGGTCTTTGAGAAAATGTCACACACCTGTAAGATATTTTGGTCCGGATGCAATGAACTGAGATGAATATGCGACCTAGCAAGACAGTGTAGTTGGCATAGGGTCCAAGGGGAGAGAGTGAAGAATACAAAAGTTGATATAGTCACATGCACCAGTGGCATGGTTTTTTGAGGTGGATCGTTCAATGGAATTCACCTGCAAATAGAGCACATGGGCATCAAGGTCCACTAGCTCCATGGGGGGGTGAGGGACACATGGAGTAGTCCTTTTCCCCCCCAATGCACTCAAAAGTACTCTTTCCATCATGCCAGCAAAAGCTCCCATGGAGTAAAGTGTTCAATGCAGTCAGCAGAGAATTTGCTCAAGTACTTACTACTCATTGATCAAAAGACAAGAAAGCATATCAGCATGCACAGTGTTCTTGCCCTCAATAAAACGAACGCATAGATCCATTTCAGTGTGAAGAATGATATCAGCAATGACTAACAAAGGAGCATTATGCAAGGACTATGCAGTGTGAAGGGAATTCAACACAGCAACAGAATCTAGACTGTCAGTCCATATGAGGAGATGACAAGGTGGACGCATGAGAGATCCTGCATGACAGGCATAGCTGTCACTATCTTGCAAAATAGTATTCTAATAAGAACAAATATTGTATGCATATTACAGTCTAGTTACAAGGCTGCCAAGTTTGCAAAATAATGCAAAATGCTTCCTCCTTCCAAAATTAGCACCTAAAAATGCCCTGCCTCTTTGGGCAACTGATTCTTTAGCTATAAATATCCTTCCTGCACTGTATAGCTGATCGCTGTCCATCACAACCATCAACATATTTCCTTATTGGGTTATTGCAAGATGGCATGATCATTCTCATCTGGGTATTTCTGACGTTACCATCAATATTGCACCAGAATGCATGCTCATCATTGGGCATAATGAGCATGCTGTTCCACTCATCCATAACCTTATCCCTCTGCTTTTTTGGTAGATAACATTCATGTATGGATATGGTATGTTAATAAACCAGTTATCCTTGTTTTTATACCTATATGCAGCCTGCTCTTTTGATATGGGGAGGAGCAGGGGTCTGTTCCATTGATTTGGGGGCCCTACTATGTGTAAAAAGCTATATTATCACACATATGGCTATATACATGACAGGGAATAGTGCTATATGAATAGGGAAGGTGTGGAAATGAACAGCATTGACAGGATGAGGAGAGAGGGGACTGTCTACTGAGCTTGTGGATCCTCCACAGCAATAGGAGGGTATATATATGAGTACTAGTATATACTGAGTGATAGGGAATGGGATTTGAAGAACTGGGGAGCATGGGTTGGGTGTCAAAACAGGTATACATATGAGAAAGGGGAGAGGTTGTCACTTACCTGCATGTCAAGAGCACATAATAGACATGAGAAACAATATGGGAGAAGCTCTGTGGCAGTCAGAATAGACAGAAAGGAGCATGAGGGGTCAGGAGGAGATATGCTTACCCTGTGAGATCCGTGGCATAAAAATGTTCGCTTTTTTCGATTTCTAGGCCTAATAGGAAAATAGAATAAAGGATAGTATAGGTTATAGCATAGGAATAAGTTCCTGTCTCACCAGAGCATAGGTCTCCCATCAACAAATCAAAGAATGACTCATTATGGAACACACTTCATCTATCAATAAAAGCTCACCTCAATAGTTTAGTATAGTCCATTGCCACCCAGAAATAACCTAGATACAGTCCTCATAGTCAATACTTCAACCTAGAAGGTAGAGGCTTTCTTCACCACTCTATACCAGCTGCCAAGGGTTATTGATAACAGTACAGGAAGCATACTGAGAGACTCTAGTTGCAATATAGCCTATCCAGGTAGTGGCAGAGGTTGTGGTATGTACCAGAGAGCAAACTGAACCAGGTGTTCCAAAAAAGGCAATATTTCAAGAATAGCTCAGCAGCAACACAACACACTGTTAATTGGAGAGCTGGAGTGAATAGAGGTATATCAACTCCATAGCATGCAAAATAAACCAAGGGAATCGGTGTAGTCATGAATGAGATGTGTGCAAAACAGTGGGTTTCAAGCAAGTTGATCACACATTTGCGATGCATTTCAGACACATCCAATGATGGATGTCACACACTCCCACAAGTTCACACCAACCATCAACACTCTCCCATGCATTCTGTGTCCAATTCTGCATGGATTCCCCTGGTTTCTTTTGCATTCTATGGAATCGATGTACCTCTATTCACTCCAGCTCTCTAATTAACAGTGTGTTGTGTTGCTGCTGAGCTATTCTTGAAATATTGCCTTTTTTGGAACACCTGGTTCAGTTTGCTCTCTGGTACATACCACAACCTCTGCCACTACCTGGATAGGCTATATTGCAACT